>OZ023266.1:5093267-5294569 GCA_964006375.1 Tillus elongatus | reverse complement strand
AAGTAACAAAATCACTGTCTTAAGGCAGTTTTCATACATAGCAATATGGTCCCTAGCAGTATAAAAGATATCACAATTAGAAAAATTAGCATTATAATTATGCAACAATCTGTCCATGAAACTGTTACATCCATAGTTGGTCCTGTGTGTTCGCTCAAAAAAAAGTTGCTGTTGGCGAGTTGAGCGTGGTGGAACATGGAAAAGTACCAACTCGAGCAGATCATTACAGTCAATGAGACCATTAATTAACTTATATATAAACATCAATGAAATATACTCATGTCGTGCTTTGAGACTGACCATACCGCAAAAAAGCAATCTGACATCATACCCAATATCTTGGCAAGAAAAGTGATGCTGATAAAGAAGGTACTTAACAAATTTGTTTTGTACCCTTTCAATACGATTAATATGGCAAGCATAGGATGGAAACCATACAACACAACAATACTCAATATTACTTCGAACCAAGGATGTATAAAAACTAGTGATTGCCCTTGTGTCAGTCATATGTTTAGTGTGTCTTTTAACAAACCCCAAAAGTCTACAACATTTCACAACCACAGCATCAATATGCAGATTAAATGACAAATCATTTTTGAAAATTACACCAAGATCTGCAACTGAAGTGACAACGTCTAACACTGTGTTATAAATGGTATGGCTATGAACAATCCAATATTGACCACTAAAATAGATCACAACCTTACATTTACCCACATTAAGCGAGAACAAGTTTGACCTGCACCAGCGAGTCAAGTTGTCGAGATCATGTTGCAAAGTGTTGACACCATGGACAACTTCAGAAAAAAACTTCAAGTCATCTGCATACAATAAACATTTCGATGACTCAAAACAACTCACAACATCATTAATAAAAAGATTGAAGAGAACGGGACCTATATGTGATCCCTGTGGTACCCCAGACAAGACAAGGACCTCATCTGATAGAGCACCACCAAATTGCTTTCTGTCAGACAAGTAAGATCGAATCCACAAAAGATAACAACCACAGATGCCCATCGCAAACATATGTACCTTACACGAATCAAAGTGATTTTTTCCCAAAAATAACGCCTATAAAGTTTATTATAAAAAAAAACTTACCTTGCTGAAGTATCCAACGGTATGACAGCCTTCATTGTCCGCCATGGTCATCACATAAAACAGAAAAGGTTCCACATCATAGTAAAGTGTCTTATGGTCCAAGAAAAACTTAGCAAGCAGACACAAATTCTGACAGTACTGTTTATACCTCTTACCGTCCACCTCCCACACACTTATGGTGTCCTTACGATACACTTCTTCACCTGGAGGATGCCTCCACACACACTTTATAACATGCCTCTGAATGATTGTTTTCGATTTCATGTAACGTAGGCAATACTCACAGATATACAGTTTGGGTAAACACGCATAGTCTTCAGGGTACGGGCTCTGGTACCACACTTCCATCTCAAACTTACCCATTTCTATGTACTTTGTACCCTTTGAATTGGGTAACGCTTTCAGATCATCTTCAATTTTTTCACTAGCTAAAGCCTGAGCATCTTTGAACAGTTTCAGATCATATTCTGGTACGAAATTAGACAGATCAGGTTCATGGCTCTTATCTGGCGACTGTTGCTTCTGATCTTCAGGTGGTTCCGATTTAAATTTCGCCCTCATATCTTTGATTTTCTGGTGATATTGCTTTTGCTCTGGGGTAACCTGAGCTCTAGGCGATTTCTTATGGAATTCCAATGCTTTTCTTCTGAAGTCATCACGTTTTTTACGTTCTACACATTCCTGTTTGCATTCATCAACTGTCATGTTGTGATATGTAGGACAAGCTTCCAGCGTAAAATGTTTTTCATATTTCCCGCTTAAATGTCCTGAACTGTCACAACTGTCTAAAGGACATTTCCGATCCTCGATAATTGATATTTCATTCGCCCTTGACTTGGCATCATTTCTTTTACTATTTTTTGTTTTGCCTTTTGTAGTAACTGGAGCCTTTTTAACTGGTGAATGACTCGAGGATCGCTTGGTACTTTCTGTGTCTGAATCTGTATCCGAATAAACATTTTTACCCATGACATGCTTGGATTTTCTTGTGCTCGATGAACGTGTTAACTTTCGAGTTGCTGTAGCTCTTTGTTTACTTTTTTCTTCAGTCTCTGAATCTGTATTAGTGCTTCTCTCTTTAGGAGTTAGACTTGGTTTATTGATTGGTTTTTTAGGAGATTTCTTTGTTTCTGATGAAGCTGCACTGCTTTCACTATCTGAGCTACTACTAGATGCTGTGCTAGACGTAACAGAACTCTCGGAGCTAATTATTGCTTTTGATTTTGGTGCTGGCTTTTCAGGTTTCTTTTCGACAGGTTTTGGTTTTTCTACAGCACGAACTGATGCTTTTGGTCTAGGTTTAGGTAAAACAGATGGTTTTACTTGATTTTTGGGTGAAGTTTTTAGGCCACTGTCTGATTCAGAACTGTTTTCAGGTGAGAAAATACTCTTTTTCTTATTTAGGTCAGCTTTTGAGTTTGATGAGGATTTTGTTGTTTTACTTTGTTGCTTAGCTGCTTCTTTTACTTTTGGTACTGCTTTGGCTAATGGTTTGGGACCTTTATCGTTTGCTGCAGCCTTTGGTTTAATAATCTGCTTTGGTGTAGGTGCCGCAGTATTTTTAGGTTTAATAGGATTCTTTCTTTTCGGAACAGCCTTGGTTTGTGGACTAACTTTGTTATCCTGTTCATCATCTGATGAGTAAATACTGTTTTTAGATGGTTGCTTATTAACTTTCACAGGCTGTGCTTTTGCTTTAGAGTTTGATTTCACATCAGAAGACTTTGAAGTGGTAGATGAGGATTTAGAACCTTCGGTGCTCTTTCGAGGATTTTTTTGAATTGGTGCCGCCTTTTTAGATTCAGATCCAGACTGATTTTTAGTCGATTCTTGTGATGAAGTTGATTCTGACTCGCTAGAAGAAGATGTATCTGAATCAGTTGAAGAACTACCCGAGCTTGAGGAATCGCTTGTAGTGCCCGAAGTCGACTCTGTTGTGCTCCCACTCTGTAAACCAATATTTTGTTAAAATAACTATTAAATTCTATCTAAATACTTTACCTTTTTCTTATTTGTCATCGTGACAGACATTAAGACGGCTGCAAAAAATTATTTTTGGTGCAAAGGCAATAATAGAAAGATGTTTATTTACCGTTTACCGCACAGCACACGTTGACAGTTGACAGATGCTCCTGTCAATTGTCAATTCTAATGGGTTCGGTAAAATAGGCATCCGATCAGTTACTAACTCTTTATTCATTGACTAGCCAAAGTTACCCGAGATGGAAGTTTTTAATTTAGAAATGTCTACTAAAATCTAATCTACTAAGATCATAGTGTCACACCCGTCTCCATGAGATTTATGTTCATGAACCCTATTACTCTATGGTCACAGGCCAGTTGTAAAGTGTGTGACAGTGAATACTCTAGAGTTATATTTCGCGAAGGAATTAGAAATGACAGATATTAAACAATGTAGAAAGGTCTAGAACTACTTTATGGACAATATAAATAGCTGAGCCGAAAACAGAAGGTGTCAGTCAGTAGTGAGTTAGTGTTGGTGTATTATAAGCGATCATAGAAGGCGTATAGTAAAATATAGTTCTATGGACATTTAGTAATAGAGAGAAGTATTTTAGTTGATGGTGATGTTGGAAAATAGTTGGTTGTAATAAATTAGTAATTTGAAAAGCTGTGTTTTGTTAGCCAACAAATCCAGAACCCCGATAACGTAACAGTACATTTGACCATTGTGACCACTACAATAGTGTAGAAGGTAAAGTGGCGACGCAACTGTAAAGTAATAAAATTATGGTGTGACATTTTCCATTCTTTATTTTATTAGAAATTATACTTTTCAGTTTTTATCTTATTGCGTTGTAACATTGTACGAAATAAAATAACTAATTTTATTTTTAGTTCTAGGACACAACAACTTTTTCCCTCTAGGCGATATTCTCTTTCTAAATAATTAGGCTGTGTGAGAAACCTAATTTACCACAACATAATGTAGCGATCGTTTCGTTAACAACGTTAGAATCTTCAGAAGAATGAATAATATGTATTATTGGATTCTTGGTTCCTTTACCTTGTTAGCGAAAAGACTATTAGGTTTCAAAAATATATTGTGGTGAGTTGGATTCTCCAAAGTGTATTTAAAAAATTAGTCCATTAACTTATATAACCACCTTTACTAAGTGAAGAGTTGGTGCCTGTGCTGAGCACTCATAAGTATATCTGTAATTCACCACAACACGTCAGTGGATGAAATGTTCTGATGATGCTAACTTTGCTAGTGAAACGATGGTCAGGCATTTAAAAACTGGTGGCGGTGAATTGGATTCTCCAAACGTGTACTTGTTAACTATCTACATTACCCTAAAACGAGGTATTCTGATAACTTCAGTTAAATTTTATTAAAAACCGTCATATCATCATTTACAATCAAAACTAGGTACTTATTGTCCACAGAGAGTGAGCACGCGCCCGCAATCACAGCCTTTTCATCGGAGTTTCCACAGAAATTTGGGGAGTAAACATATATTTATTTGATACACTACGGCGTTTAGCTGTTTCCCTAGTGACAACTATCGCAAATAATGCGGTTCATTAAAAAATTCCAGGTGCAAATTTGCTACAGTTCAAAATCATTTTTTGGTATTATAAAAGTCCACAATATAACAATTTTTTCAAATGTAGGCATTTTTCCAACATATTAAAGACTTTCACGTTCAAAACTGACACTGATTTCCGTTGGAACATGGATAGAACAACTGTTGTGTCTACTTCACTGTAGCATTATCTCACAACTGTTGTCGCTAGTTATCAATACGCACGCTCCCTGTAGTCAAAGCAATGAGAATAATATTGATTGATTAGTCAGTGATAATAATTTCTATTCTATGGATTCTGTCAAGTACTACTGGCTACTGGCAAGCTGTCAAGTTGGCAACAAGACAAGTACTACTGATCTACTGATTTTAATGTATGTATAAATGTAAATGTATATTATATACATATTTATGGTAGAAAATATTATCATGTGAAATTTATTTAAATTTAAAACTGCTACGCTTTTATTTCAATTGCATCTGTATTTTTTAGACAACCATTAACTGCTATGTCTATTTATTATTTTTTTAACAAAATCAATGAAGTGACATTAGTTTAGATATGACATTTTATATCGACATATCTGTCACCATTGGTGGCTTCTGGCTTTAAAGACGTCAATAAAAACAAGTCAAACGAAAGTTCAAAACAAAGGTGGAAGTGAAATAAAATTGATGAGAGGCGGAAAGTAAAATTTAGAAAATGTCTTGCCAAATTAGAGTGACCGCCAACCTATCTGATACCACATCAATTCGACGAAATTTATTCCAAAATGATGAGCAAAAAGGTAATCTATTACTCTTATCAAAACATTAATAAAATGACTGTTACAATGAACATACCTTATACCTATTTTTCTTTAATAGTTAACGAAGCCTGGCTTCAGCAGTGTGAAGTATCGGTGGCCCCAACAGGCGATATCATAGTTTTAGCTTATAAAAACAGGGCTGTTATATTAACAGCCAAGTGGAACTCCAGCTCATCACTAAGTCAATTCGTAGTTACGTTTACTGGTACTGTGCATGACACAGATAACATTACCTCAGTTCTGTGCTTGCCAATCGTCGGACAAAGTCAAAGCTCACATGTGAGTTGTATTAGTAATATCTCTATGTATCGTTATTAATTGAATGTTTGCTTATAGGTCGGACCCGATTGGACTTGTATGATGATAGGATTTGAATCAGGATATGTTCGTTTTTATACTGAACATTGTGAATTGTTAATGGAAGAGCAGATACACAATGAAAATATCCTCAGTTTGAAGTGTCAGTCTCAGCATAATCCACGACCGGATATCTCTCCAGACATTCATCCAGAGGAAGTATATATTCATTATGCATCAAATATGTGCGTATTACCTGGTAGTCAGCTGTTTCCCATCTTAAGAAGTTGTCGCGCTCATTTGGCTAGAGGTAAATTGTAAAATTATATAAATGATTGGTGAATTTGCAGATTACATCCGAACAGTTTTAGATAAAACGATTGCTGATAGATAAAGTTTGGTGTCTTACATGCACGCTGACACTATTGCTACCATTCTTCTGACCTTCTCACAACCACTTTGTCCAGCTCTTCTAAAAAGACTGACCATCTGATTTCTGAATATCCTTCCTCTGAGGTCACTATTCTTGGTGACTTCAATGTCCATAATAAGGAATGGCTAGGATCTTCAAAAACTGATCCACAAGGGAGAGCAGCAGAGGCCTTTGCAGTCAGCAATTCTTTCGGTAACCTACTTACGTTCATCGCATCACAACACACAGCTCAAATCTCTTGGATCTCCTTCTTACTACAAAACCTGAATGCTATAAGACATCAGTCACCGCCCCCCTTGGTCACTCATACCATGGCATGGTCACTGATTCCTGTGCAATGCAACCCAAGGTCACAAAGTCATGACACTCACATATTGTTTGGCACAACTCAGCGAACTGGGACGAAATGCGGGATTACTTTTCCTAATTTCCATGGGCGTCTGTCTGCTTCTCTCATCCTGACCCCTCTGATATCTCACAAAACGTCACCAAAATTATCCAAGCTGGCATGGAATTATTTATTCCACGTACACAGAAAACCTCTTCAGCCACTCAAAACCGCTGGTTCTCTAAATCCTGTGACAAGGCCAGACTTGAAAAGGTCAAAGCTCACTAAACGCTTCTACACAATCCCAGTCAAGCATTTACGATGCAAGAAGCCGCTATCCGCATTCTTTCTGAGGCAAAAAACTCATTTAATAACCACATCAAAAGCAAAGCCTTCTCAAGCTCCAACAGATATATATATATATATATATATATCTATATATATATATATATATATATATATATATATCTATATATATATATATATATATATATATATATATATATATATATATATCTATATATATATATATATATATATATATATATATATATATATATATATATATATATATATATATATATATATATATATATATATATATATATATATATATATATATATATATATATATATATATATATATATATATATATATATATATATATATATATATATATATATATATATATATATATATATATATATATATATATATATATATATATATATATATATATATATATATATATATATATATATATATATATATATATATATATATATATATATATATATATATATATATATATATATATATATATATATATATATATATATATATATATATATATATATATATATATATATATATATATATATATATATATATATATATATATATATATATATATATATATATATATATATATATATATATATATATATATATATATATATATATATATATATATATATATATATATATATATATATATATATATATATATATATATATATATATATATATATATATATATATATATATTGGTATAAGGTACAGAGAATAGTGACAGTTACGCACTGCAAATTTCAACCGTAAAATTGCTTGCATGGTTGCCACATTTATTTACTAGAATTTATTTTTGTTTCTTGCCCATCGCATTTGTTTTTCTCGCTTATAAAACGTTGGAAAATATCAGTCAGTAATAATAATAATTACAACAGAGAACGGAAAATAGGAAGTAGATATAATGCCAAAATTGATGTGACACTTAAGACCAAAAATTACGGAGCAAGAACTTTTTCATTTGGTATGTGCATGGAGCGGGGCAGGGGGCGGCGCCGGGGGGTGGAGGGGTGGGTGGTAGGTGTGCGGTTGTCCTAGGCACGTTTCTGAAAATAAAATTTAAAAAGCGTTCGGCAGGTAATCTGGAAATTTCCCAAATGATTCTTTTCAGAATTGTAGTTAGTAGCAAAATTGTCTCTAGGTATAAATTATTGCAAGAACTTCTCTTTAATTCGTTTCTGCTAATTCAAAATTTCCAGCTATTACCACTTTTACACACCACCACATTAAAAATCCCTTATTAAAATTATATGATCCTATTTTAAATTTAACATATCTGCCACTTAGCTATGATGATTGTATATAATTCTAAGAATATCATAATGTTTCACAGTGCAGGCAAAAGGAGATTCTGTAGATTTAAGCCAGACACCACTGAACCCCAAAAAATGGGGGTTTCAAGATCAAGCGACTATCCTAGATGGCGAGGTTGTAGGTCTCAACTTGACAAGTACATTCGATCACCTCATGACAGCTGCAATATGTGGAGGATTTGATGCCAAGTATCGGGCAATGCCTCCAAACAACAATCTGGTAGTGGCCGTGGGTGCCAAACCATTCGTCGGATTCCATTATGCCCTGGAGGGTGGGGTACAGCCTGTACTTAGTGATGTAGCCAAAGCTGTTGCTTCCAAACTTAAATCAGCATTACCGTAAGTATTTTTCTATTTTATTTTAATTTTACATTTGTTGCTTATAGGTTTCTGACCTATTACATACTTTTTTCCATTTATATGTTTCTTCCCTCAGGGCTCGTCCGTGACTTTCTCGCCTCGAAAGCACTGCAGCCTTTGGTTTATTGTTCATGCCCTTAGTCTTTTTACTCCACGCATTCCAAAATCACTGTGCTTGAACTAGTCTGCACAGCGATTGGTAGGGTGAAGTTTTATATTGCTCTGTCTCCGGTCTAGACTGTCCGTCGATCAGTTGTCTTTTGCGGTCCAGAGCTTTACACTCGCACAAGATGTGCTGGGCTGATTCCTCCCCCTCGCCGCAGAGTTTGCATGCGAGGTCCCCCTCAAACCGCCCCATTTTATGCAGGTGTTTCTTGATGGCTGTGTGTCCCGTAAGATACCTGTTATGTTTCTGAGCTGTCCTCTGCTAAGATTTAGCAGCTCCACAGCTCTCTTTGAACTGGGTTCATCAATTACTGACTTCCCATGTCTGAGCCCTGGACAGTCTGCCCAGTACACCTTGTGTTCGTTTCGGACCCAGGACTTAATGGCTCCCCTGGCGTGCTCTTTGTCATGCCCAGAACCGGTTCTGGTCCCATAAATGATTGTGCTGACCCTCTCTTCGCGAGACTGTCAGCTTCTTCATTGCCTTTGACCCCCGAGTGACCCAGCACCCAGATGAGGGTGACCTCATTCTGCCCAGCCAGGTCGGTCGTCTTGAAATTTACCCGTGGGCTACTTAGAGCCTTAAGGGCTGCCTGGCTGTCTGTGGCTATGAGGATCCGCTTGTTGGTGTAGCCCCTCCTCTTGTTCTCCCGCACACAGTGCAGAATGGGGTACATTACGGCCTGAAAGACCGTTGCCTGGGCTCCGAGCGAAATACTATGACTTACCCTCGATCCTTCCGAATAGACACGGCCCCCGTCTCACGCTCTCCGGCAGATCCGTCCGTGAACCAGACGAGCACGTCTCGTGGTATGGCCAGCGTCTCCTCTCGCCATGCCTCGTGGTCGGGGATTTACACTGTAAAGTTGTTTTCCCTGCAGATTCGCGGGCTTGCGCAGTCTGACCTCATTTCAAGCATGAGTTCCTTCACGATCTCCTGAATTTTGCAGTGGTCCCTGAATCCTGGATTGATCTTCAGTCTACCATTGCAGGCTAGTCTGTATAGTCCTAGCCTGGCCTCCCCCATAATAACTCAGTTTATGGGTGGCAGATCCACAACACCTCCATGGCGGCTGTTGGGGTTGAAGACATGGCCCCTGTGATGCATAGGCAAGCCATTCTTCGGATCTTGCCTAGTTTTTGTTTGGAACTGGATTGTGTCACCTTAGGCCACCATACCAGTGCTACGTATGTTAACGATGGTCTGACCACACTTGTGTATAGCCAGTGGGCCATACTAGGTCTTAGTCCCCACGTTTTTCCGTATAGCCGCCTAGTGACGGCTAGGTTCATGACTGCCTTACGCAGTATTTTTTCAACGTGACCATTCCAGGTTAGCTTAGAGTCCAAAGATATTTTAACTCCCTGGCCAGTGGAATGTTCCTACCGTATAGGGTGAGAGATCTGTGGCTCTCCCACTTCCTCCTCCTCGTAAACGGTATGACAGTTGCTTTCTCGGGGCTCACCCTGAGCTCTTGACCAACCGTCCAGTTTTCCACCAATGGTGCTGTCTGCATGGGCTCCCACACTGATTGTGTAACCTTTGACTGACTACAACCCTGGCCAGTCTCCATGCCCTCGGAATGTACCCCAGTGCCAGGGTGGCCCTCATAATGAGGGTGAGCGCCGGCGCCAGTATATCTACCCTGTTGGAGCATGATTGGCATTATTCCATCAAATCCCGAGAATTTGTATGTCTTTAAGCTGTTGATGGCCCAACTGATTTTGCTCTAAGTAACCACGTCTTTAGCGACTGTCCAGTCTACTCTAGATGCCCGCCTATAAAGTGAGTGTTCCCAGTCCGGAGGTGATTGGTTTATTATTTTACAGCCGGGGAAGTGCTTCTGGAGTAAAACTTCCATAGTTTCCTCCCCCGAGCTTGTAAAGCCTCCCGTGAATGTTCTAAGGGAGCCTATTTGGTCTGAGTGCCCTTGGACGGGATCTTGTGTAGTCGAGCACTCTCGGATGTGTTCTCCACTTCCTCGCAGTGCCTACTTCACGACTTTTTCCTGGCGTCCCTCAGTCTTTTGTTATAGGTTGTTAGGGCATGTCTATATTCATCCCATGCTCCCGAACTTTTGGCTGCGTTAAACAGCTTACGAACCTGTGTCCTCCTTTGCCTGAGGTCCTCGTTGCACCTTAGAAATATTATAATATAAAAATGTTACTAAAATATATTTTCATGACTAGGAACGGCCGCCTGGATAGTTTTCTGTTCTATGAACACTGTATGACGTGTTTTTTTGTGTCAGAATGAATATTATTATTATTATAATTACAAATAATGGCGTCACTCGATTCTTATCGTAAAAATTGCATTGTTTCACATTTAAAAATGAATTGTTGTTTTCAGGACATGGTTGTCCCTTGGCAGCAAATCGCAAGTAGAAAAGCAGCTCACTGTTGCCATGCAGCCTTCAGAACCTATGGGATGTCGTTTTGGTCTTTGCGACTTGCGAAGAACTGGCCAGAAGATAATTCTGTCGCCAGATCACAGACTCGGTGCTGTTTCAGATGCTCTAGGCCGGGTAATGCTCATAGACATCTTCAGAGGTGTAATCCTAAGAATCTTCAAGGGTTATCGAGATGCACAATGCTCATTTGTACAAGTTCCTGAAGAAAAGAGGTCTAAATTTCGTTTAGGGAATAGGGTAGCTTTGTTTTTAGTAATATACTCACCTAAGAAGGGTACCATAGAGATATTCACTGTACAGCAAGGTTCCAAAGTTACTACTTTCACCGCATCCAAGTTCAGCAAACTCCTGTATATAAATTACGGCCTGATGGGGTATGCCACAACATCAAAATCCAGATATATATGTCAGTTTACAACGGTTTTCATGGATAATGATGGGCAAATAAAAGAGATTTTAATACCGTTTCATTTCGCACTAGCCGAACGGAATAATAAACGTGCCAAAGATATACATCTCTATAAAAAGTTGAGGCAGCTCATTAAAGCAGGAGAATATGACATGGAAACACTGATGAAAGAAGCTTATAATACTTGCACAGAATTGAAAACGATGGATATTATTGCTCAAACAATTGAGTTACTAATAAACAATAAAAATATCCCTGCAGAAGTGACGTTGAAATGTGTTGAATATATCACGGAAAAGTTCAAAGAAGATCCTGTAGATGGTGAGGCATCCAACGGGTTAAGGACCCTCTGTGAAAACTTAAGGGTGTTGCTTAACTTCTATCTTTTTGTCACCAATTCTGTAGATAACAGTTTAGATGTAGAAAATGGTAATATAGATAGAACAGCTAGTGAAGGCACCTTATTGAAAGATACTAAACTTAGTTTAGGTGCTAAAGAATTAAGTAATTTACAGAAGCTATTAGATTTAACTACTTTGAATGATAACAAGAAGTCGCCGGATTTGAAAGTCACATTCTTTGATGATGAAAAATTCACAGCGTCAGAGTTTCTTTCAGTGTTTGAACTAAACCATCAAGAAGGCATAAAGCTCAAAGAGAATTTAGATGAAAGTAAAATGTTTCAGGCTTCCGAGGTTATTTTTAAGCGATACGTTACCGGCTGTACAGCTGATTTCGACAAGTTACAGGAAGAAGTTAAAAATTGTAAAATATTCATTAAAGATATATTTAAGTTACTTGTACATTACTGGGTGAATAGGCTATTAGAGTACGATATGAATTTAGAGGAAGAAATGAACAATTTGTCTTGTATTATATACACACTTGCTAAGGCAGGTAATCAAGAAGTAGTAGTTGTAGATTATAACTGTGTTTCGAGGTTTTGGTCGAAAATACGTGAAATTTTGGCCGATGCTCCGCGACCTTTTCCAGCTTTAACAGCTGCGATTTTATGTCGGACTATTGCTCAAAGGTTAGAGAAAGAAAAGGAGTTGCAACACTCTGCGACAAGCTTAGAAGATACCAATATTGAAATCCTATCGCAGGAGACCTGCGAATGGGGTATAGTAATTGGTAAGCTCGAGGATGTTTCTCTTCTCAACATTATTTTATCTAACAAACCCATATCAACAGACTGTACGCTTCCCGTTTTAACTCAAGACAAAGTTAACATAAGCTTACAATATATTTTAGAGAGAGGTAAGGGTTCCGTTAGCGAGATGGTAGCTAAATGGTTAACTCTAGTAGGTGTAAACCCTGAAAGTATTGTTTTAAATGATCATATTCACAAGAATGCACATGAAGAAGAGACTGCACAAAACGTATCAGTATCAAGTAAGCAGACTGAAAAGTTACACGAAGAAGTAGATCCTCTAGAGCAGGTACCAGAAGAGAAGATAAAACGTGTTAAATCGCAATCAGTATTCAATCACTTGAACCTGATGAAGGCACAGTTTCCGTATAATTTAGAAGCAGATAGGCTCTTAGCTAATATGTGTTGGGAGTATGCATTAGCTTGGCAAAAGGAGATTCAGAATCTGGGTATGTTAGAAGCTTCGATGAAGTGTCTACGACAAATCCATAATATTCACATCCAGCAAGGTCTCCACAATCTCTTGTGGAGTACACATTTTAGGATACTGTTTGAAAGCACGAGCAAACTGATTAATAAAGTTGGAAAACTGCCGAAAGAAAGGCTCTGTCGACAAGATACTGGTCTGGCTGATTACCAAGTCACTTTATTTATAGAGATATGCTCTAATTTCCTTGATAATTTTCTTGATGCCGTTCAGAAGTCGTACAAAATTCCCAAACCGGAATTGCTATATGAACCGATGTTTGAAAATGGTACCGCACCCCTTGTTGAGCTCGCCCTGAAACACAGCCAAATAAACTACGATCTGCTTCACCTGCATTATCAGCTAAGTTTATGTCTGCAAATGATGACCACGTTCTTCATCAAACAGACAAAACCTGTCAATAATCTGTTTGAAACCTCATTGATTCCTTTGTTTTTTTGTGATTTTGAGAAACAGGTGCCGGTGAATTGGGAAAAATCGGACACCAAGTTGAATTTCATCAGGACGCAGTTTCTTGTCAAAGTGATATCGGCCAGTTTGGAGACTGTGACTGTTAATGAAAATAACGAGGCCTACACCAAAGATCATGTTAAATGGATGTCAAAGTGTCTCTCTATTGCTAGGATGTGGGATTTAGATATAGATCTCTTGAAAAGGTATCAAGTAGTAAATCTTTATGCCAATGGTTTCGATGCCATCGGATCTGAGCTACTGCCAGCCGTAAATGAGTTGAATAAGTTAGGTTCTGAGTTGTTGGCTGTAGCAGGCAAGAGGTTATCTCAGTATATGGCTTCCTGTCCCAATCTAGCTGAAAAGTATCCAGCATTAAGCCCGTTGCTGTCAGAATACTTAGAAACTCTGGTAAGTATTATACCTTATTACGCTTTATGATTGTGCGTCCGTTTGTTCAGAAAAAGCATGAAAGTTTGAATGCAGCAAGTTTTTTTATTTTTTATTTATTTTTATTTCAACAACACACCACGAGGGCTACAACCTAAATACTATCGTACCGTGGGTGTTGACAAGGAGGAAAGAGGCAACTTGTTAATTCTGGACGTGAAGGTTTTGAGGTTCGGAGGAGAAGGAAAAACATGTGCTGGCAAGGATTTGCACAACTTGGAAGTCCTCGGGACAAAAGAGCGGGCATAACAAGATGTTCTATGTCTGGTGACCTGGACAGTAAAAGGTTGCATTCGCTCTGTTCCCATGGTAGATCTGTTGGGGGCAGCAGGTGGAGGAACTATGGAAGAAAGCTCCTCTGAGCAGGGCCCATGCAGATATCTATCAAAGAGAGCGAGATGTCACCAATGAGACGTACAGCTCTCTTCTGAATGGAGTCCAGGATAGCGAGTGTAGAAGCGGCAGCGGCACCCCAGATGTGGGAGCAGTATTCGACGTTTGGCCTTATTTGTGAAGTATATAAGATATAGAGATTAGCTGATGAAAAGTATTTGCGAGCCCTGAAGAGGAAACCTAATTTCTTAGCAACCGCTTCTGCAATTGATGTGACATGTTGGTACCAATTGAGATTTCGATCCACAGAAATGCCAACAAGTGAAAAGGACTCATTACTTTGAACAACTTAGTTGTTCATTGTGATGGGTCTAGGGCTGGTGTATCTCTTATGAGATAGGAAGCAAGACTGAGATTTGGTGGAGTTGAATTGTACAATATTTCTACTTCCCTAGTCTAATATTTTTTGGAGATCCACAGAGACAGAACCCTCCATGAGTCTCCAATCCTCATCTAATTGGGCTAAAGAGACAGGCTTAGAATATAGTATATTTGAGTGGAGGTTGCTGTCGTCCGCGCAACTGCGAACTGGGTTGGATGTGCTAGAGAAGAGGTCATTGATGTGGAGAAGAAACAAAGTATGGGCTAAAGCTGAACCGTGAGGGACTCCTCCATTAATTGGATACAGTTTAGAGAAATGGCCATCCACGACAACAGAAATACTCCGGTTGGAGAGGAAATGTGCTGTCCAGGTACAGAGTTTTTTTATTTTTTTTATTAAACAGCGCTGGGTGCCAGACCTGGTCGAATGCTTTGCATATGTCTAGAGTGACAATCTGGGATTCACCGTGTAGTTCCATAGACTTGTTCCAAGAATGGGTGACAAAGGAAAGGAGGTCGGCAGTCGATCTGCGCTGACGGAATCCATACTGCCTGTCGTGGATTAGACTGAGTTTTTCAAGAAATTTTAGTAATTAGGTGTTTATCTGCTTTTCCATCACTTTAGAGATGAGTGAAAGGAGAGAAATAGGCCTGTAGTTGCTAGGAAGCACTTTGGATCCTTTCTTGGGGACGGGTTTTACTCTAGCAGTTTTCCAGTTACTAGGGAATATGCTTCTATTGTAGGATATCTGAAACAGACGAGTCAGGACATGAGCAAGTTCTGGTGCGCATTTTTTGAGAACAATTGCTGGGATCTCGTCAAGGCCAGAGGCTTTCCTGGTATTAAGAGAAGAGAGCATCTTTCGTACCTTTCTAGTTTTGAAAATGATATCCGTCATTTTATGCGCGACATTGGGGACTGTTGGTGGTTGAACATTCGGAGGTGGGTTGAGAGTAGAATTGCCGGCGAACAGCGAGGCAAAAAGTTCAGCCTTGCCCAGGGCGGTAGAAACAATTTCATCCCCTGAGACAAGAGGTGGGAACGTGCTCTTGCAGAAAGTATTCCCAATAGATTTAGCAAGAGTCCAGAAGGGTTTGCTGCCGCTGGAGCTTAAGAGGACTTTGTTTTTGATGTGGTTATTAAACGAGTTTTTTGCCTCAGAAAGAATGCAGACATAGCGGTTTCTTGTGTCGTTAAATGCTTGACTGTTTTCTTGACTGAGATTGTGTAGAAGTGTTTTATGAGCTTTGACCTTTTCAAGTCTGGCCTTGTCACAGGATTAGAGAACCAGGGGTTTTGAGTGACTGCAGAGGTTTTCTGTGTACGTGGAATAAATAATTCCATGCCAGCTTGGATGATTTCGGTGAAGTTTTGTGAGATATCAGAGGGGTCAGGATGAGAGAAGCAGACGGACGCCCATGGAAATGAGGAAAAGCAATCCCGCATTTCGTCTCAGTTCAATACTTCAACTTCCTTACGTTTTATATGGCTGCTATTCTTTTCCTTTTCTCACCGTTTCTGGTTTTCCCTGACTATCTCTTTCAAATTTACTTCCCATTTTCTCCCACACATGCTGCTTCATTTCCTTCACCAAATTTATCCCCTTGTTCTCTGATAAGACTTCTCTACATACCAAATATTGTATGCTACAATATACCTAAATTTTCTGTTTAAAAAGTTCAAAGTTCAGCTGTAAACCTTAAACATACTATTTCCGAAGTTCGTGGCAACATTTTTGCTTGGGTCTGTTCATAGTTCTGTTTGAAAAAACATACGTTCCTACACCTCTAGTTTTTAATGATGCCAGGATGCATTTAGTGTTAGATACTTGGAGAAAATGGTAATTGTGAAAAGATAATTATTTCATGACAATACTTTTCTACTGATTTATTAATTTTTCTGTCTTTATTTTTTAGAATAGTGGATACTACTGTGCACCTAGTAAATTAGACGACATTCTGGTACTATCCTCACATACCCTAAACTGTTTAGAGGAGAATCAACCAGAGCATAAGTTAGCTGAACATCTATTAGATGCGTGTTCCACCTTGATAGATCTAGAATCATAAGAATTGTTACCTTATGTATATCCAAAAGTGAGCATTTATTTTTATTGTCAAATGTCAGTTTTTAGTGATGGAATTGTTATAAGATTATATATTTATATACCAATAATGTAATATTGTGATTTAAATACAATAAAAATTATTATTGAGTTGTATAAGCTTTTTATTTATTAGTATAATAATAAATATAATACAAAAATTAAAGTTATTCTGCTCTGTGATCTGGTTTTGAGATTTCCATTTTTATTGCCTCTTGTTGCGGCATTATGATATGCTGATACACTGGAATCTGCAATTATGAAGAGAGATATTAGAACATGAAAAATTACCTTTAGATTCATGATTGTGAGATACGAGGGCGGATCAATAAGTCCATGACTTTTTGAATTTTCCGCCTCTTCACAGAAAGGGTAACACTGCTCCTGTCAACAAGCATGTGTCAGTTGATTCCTGTCAAATTGTGAACAAACTAATGTGTTAGATAGCCATTGAAAGCAGACAACCTCTTGAGTTATAACGAAAGTGGAAAAAAGTGAATTTCGTGTTGTTCAGGGAACAAGAAGCTATGCAGGAGGGCATTCTTAGGCGTGAAATTATATTTTTAATATCATTCAATTTATAATTAAAAATTAGTTATAGGAAAAGTGGCTACAACAATTAATGTAATATTTCATGTAGTAGTAGGTCACAGATCTATCATAAACTTTGGTATTGAAATAATATTACATATTTATCTAAATAATAAACAAGTTGGAATTGCAGAGTACAGTACAAGGAATGCTGACTGCTGAGATTTGCAATTTTTGAATTATGTAGACCAAGCAAGGTTATAAGTAGTGTTGATAAACATTAGAGAGACTTTTGCTTTGAAAATGTAGAAATCAATATCGGAGACTTTTGATTTTAATTATGTAGAGATGAGTAGAGACTTTTAATTAAGATTTCATTATGTAAAGATTTGGGTTTTAAATTTATTCGGTTAAATTAGTTGTAAGAATTGTTGACATTTATTTTATTTATTAAAGTTTATTACATCGTTACTATGTCAAAATTATCATAGTTCTAAAGGTTAATCCCTAATTATCCTCCGCTCCTTAACACGTGTCCTCATCAAACATAATTTTTTGCGAAAAGAACCCATCAAGGCTAAGCTTGATAAATACTATGGGGACTCTGCACCATCAATTTCGATGGGAAAGAGTGGATTACTGAATTTCGTGCGGTCGTACAAGCGCAAATGACGCCGAACGTTCTGGAGGTCGCGACACCCGAAACAATTGAAAAAATTCACGATATGGTGTTGTCCCATCAGAGATTGAAAGTGCGGGAGATTGTGGAAGCCATAGGTATATCACATGGCTCAGTGGTTTCGATTTTGCATGATCACTTGGGTATGAGAAAGCTATCCGCAAGATGGGTGCCGCGTTTGCTCACAATCGACCACAAATGCAACCGTGTTACAACTTCGAAGGAGTGTTTGGCGTTGTTCAACCGCAATAGGGACGAGTTTTTGCGCCGTTTCGTAATCGTGGACGAAACATGGATTCACCATAACACACCAGAGACCAAGCAGCAGTCAAAACAGTCGGTTTATCCGTACGAGTCGGCGCCGAAGAAGGCCAAGGTGGGTTTGTCAACCAATAAAGTCATGGCGACCGTTTTTTGGGATGCACACGGTATAATCCCCATTGATTACGTTCAAAATGGAAGAACAATCAAGGGCGAATATTATACCAACTTATTGGACCGATTCAATGACGATTTAAGGAAAAAACGACCGCATTTCGCCGAGAAAAAAGTTCTTTTCCACCAAGACAATGCAAGGGTGCACACATGGCAAAATTGCATAAATGGGGCTACGGATTGCTCCCTCATCCACCCTATTCTCCGGATTTAGCCCCGAGTGACTATTTCTTGTTTCCAAACTTGAAGAATTGGCTCGGCGGAAAGAGATTTAACTCCAATGGTGAAATCATCTCACGAACAAATACCTAATTTGAGGACCTCGACAAATCTTATTTTTTGGAAGGGATAAAAAATTGGAGAAACCTTGGACGAAGTGTATAGAGCTGAAAGGAGACTATGTTGAGAAATAAAATGATTTTTTGTCAAAAAACCTGTGTTTCACTCAAAAAGTCACGGACTTATTGACCCACCGTCATAATTAACCCATTTGTGACCAGTATTCCCAAATACAACAGGCAGAATTTTGTGTGCAACTGACATAATTTTTCAAATCTGCCTCCGAAATCGTTCTGTTGTCAAATGTCAACAATAGGGTTTGGATACAATTATTGGTGAAATAACCCAGTTTTACCACAAAATTGTGAAAATATACTGTGACTGAGATTTCAAAATCACCTTTAAGTGAATCAATGTAAATATTTTGTCTAGCTTTCCGAATTATTCATGGTTTAGAATGTTTTCTTCAGTAACAAACATAGAAAGTTCAAAATATCAGTGGCGTCTCCTGACCAAAATGTTCGGGTGTGCGGTAACGAGTTGCTGTTAGTGGTGGTTTTAAAAATTATAAACACTAAATGTACATATATATATATATATATATATATATATATATATATATATATATATATATATATATATATATATATATATATATATATATATATTCGACCTATATGGGAATGATACGTAGATAAATAAACTAATTTCCCACTGCAACACGAACAAATTAAAAAGTCACTTAAAACTTTAAAACACGAAAAGAACATGGAATTATTATCAAGCTCTTCTCTTCACACAAATTTGTTAGCGTTAGCACTGTCCGGAACGGGGTGAAAACTGTAAACATTAAAAGTAGTTCAATGTTAATATGGTACTAAATAATAAAATATCGTAAACCTACCTACCGAATTTGGTTATCTTATCTTTTTTATTTTTTGAGATACAAATTTTTGTCGGATAAAAACTCAAAATTTTCCCGGAAAAACTCGTCCGATTTTCCTGACTAACGAAATTATCCAATACATTTACAGAAGGAAGGTACATGCCAAATTTTATCGAAATCGGCCGATTATATTTTGAGTTATCGGTGTGATACCTATGTATATATATATATACATATATATATATATATATATATATATATATATATATATATATATATATATATATATATATATATATATTTTTTTTAAAACTTGACTCAAATTAAATTCTTATATATAAAAATTGAAACTGACCCCGGATATGGGTTCTAGGGATCCTAGTTCGCGCTCATTTGCAAACAATTTTTCAAAATTCAAAAGTCGAGATCTCCCCATTAGTGAATTTTTTCTACGAAAATTTACTAAAATGTATTATAGTCTTTAATTCTAGAATACTGTGGTCCATGCAAGTGCAGTTGTAATGTTTGTAAATAATGCTATCACAACGTTTGTTAAACCGGCGTTCCATTCATTTGTCTTGAGCGGTATTTTTACCGCTCACTGCAGTGTTAAAACGAATGGTATTTCCTTACTATTTTAAACACATGGGTGGGGGACTGTATTGTATACCAATACAGCTCTGTCGAGTGAAGTTGTTCGGAAATAACAACGCACACCTAACCCGACCCGAATTCATTCCCAGTTGCTATTGACCTACTCATATTTTCTGAATGAAGACGTGGTGCCGACTTCATTCCAAGTCACTATTAACCGACTATTTATGAAATCGAATAAGTAAATTAAATCGATTGTCATAACATATGTAGTGTATTAAGACTAAGGGAAAAAGAAATAAAACATATTTAACTGTGCACGTTTTAATTATATTTTAGGGTGTGCGGCGCACACCTAGCTCACTAGGAGAAATCGCCACTGCAAAATATTCAACTGTGAGTTATGATACATCCCATTTGGGAACAGTGGCCACTGGAACATTCGTTCGAATTTTCTTCTTTCAGTCTTACATATACCATATGGTCGCAGTGGAGGACCGGTATGGCCCACTCACAATTTAACCTACATATACAAAATGAGTGCAAGACGATACTTGACACTGGCTGAGCTAATGGAGGAGGTTATGCAGGGAGATGGAGGAGATGATTACTGCAGTCAAAGATCAATTGACATAGTTTAACTACCACCTAACAACATCGACGAAATCACAGATGATCAAGAAATAGACAATAATGATTTAGAAGAGGATATACCAAACGATGTTGTCTGCTTAAGGACCGCCATAGTAGTGTACAATTATTATGAAAATACGCTACTATAAAACGCACTTGCTGCGTACCGAATTAAAAAAATAATAATTTTGTTATTATTGATAACAACAGCGTCCGGAGACCAACTAAAAGAATAGGCCCAAGGTAACTCCTGCCTGTCGTAAAAGGCGACTAATTGGAATTAAACACTGGCGGGTGTTTTGTCCAGGTGGGCCTGGGGGGAGGCGGAGATCTCTGGGGAGTGATGTACACCCGGATTTTGAGGCCTCCACTATGTGCTTAGAAACTGACAATTGACCTCGCATGGTTGTTACTCGGCAGCGGGGTTCCGGATGGCTGCCGCCTTGGGTTGAGTGCTGGCGGGTGTCGTGTGTCTAGAGGACCCGGAGGGGGTTGGCAACTCTGATGAGTGGTAAACACCCGGAGTTTGAGACCCCCACTGTGTGCTTCGGAACGGACGGACGACCTCGCTTGTGCAATGACGGATGTCTGGTCCAGACGAACTCGGAGAGATGTTATCTCTCTTTGAGCTTTGAGACAGGCAAGCGACTTCACTCAGATAGCAGCACATCTGTCAAACAAAGTTTCACCTCGTAGGTGTCGTCTCCTGTCGGAAGCTCGATTTGTTGGGTGAAATTTAAGCTAACGCTGGCAGGTGTTGGGCCTGGACGAACTAGGAGGTGGCTGGGGTCTCTAGGGGTGGATTACACCTGGAGACTTGGGCATACTCTGTGAGCATCGATACAGGCTAACGACCCCGCCTGGATGCTGCTCGAGGGCGGGACTTCGTGATACCGCCTCGAGTCAATGAAACACTGGCGGGGGTCTGGTACAGGTGAGGCTGGATGGAGGCGGATATCTCTGGGGAGTGATATGCACCCGGCGTTTGACGCCTCCACTTTGGCCTCAGAGACTGACAGTTGGCCTCGCTTGGTTGTTACTCGGGAGCGGGGTTCCAGATAATACTGCCCTGAATTGAGCCCTAGCGTGTGTCGTGTGTCCAGACGCGCTGGCGGCTCTGATCTCTGATGAGTGGTAGACACCCGGAGTTTGGAGCCCATACTGTGTGCTACGAAACGGATGGACGGCCTCGCTGGGGTGATGCTCGGGAGCGGGACTCGATGGGCTGTTGCCTTAAGTCTAACACTGTTAGGTGTCAGGTTTAGATGAGCCTGAGGGGAGCTGAGATCTCTAGGAGTGGGTTACAACTAGAGATTGGATGCTGCTCGAGAGTGGGACTGCATGATACCGCCTCGAGGCAAACACTGATGGATGTCGGGTCCAGACGAATTCGGAGAGAGGTTATCTCTCTTTGAGCTTCGAAACGGGCAAGTGACTTCACTCAGATGGCAGTACATCTGCCAAACAAACTTTCACCGTCAAGAAAAGATCGACTCCCTCAGGGAGCTGGAATTGATTGGTGAAATCTAAGTAATTAGACGTGAGCCAGAATAGACCTAAGGTCGCGTTCGAGGAACTGGAATAGCCCACTCGCAATAAAATCTAACAGCGTAAGTTGACAGATAGAAAGATAAATAGTTTTAATTATAGATCTGAGAGCTGACATATCTTTTATAGTTATAGTGCAATAATTTATAGGATATATATCAGTTCTAACACTTTATTTGCAATAATGTTTTAACCTGGCGTTTCTTAATTTATTAAGCTATGTTTTATGTTACCTTTTTTAACAAACTATTGTAGTTTAATGCATACACCACTTACATATCGGAAGGATGAATCGAATTCAATATGATGTACATGGCTGCTTCTTTCCGAAAGTGTGAAGTGATGACCTAAAATGGGATCTTCCAAAGATTCTCCATAAACTTTACTTTTATCAATTCTCGTTGCTTGTTTACTTTCCATTTCTTCTTGTTTTCTCTTTGATAGTTTCTGGAAAGTCCCACCTCCTGACAACACCTACAAAAAAATAAAAGATACAAGAGATTTTGTTACTAATAAATTTGTTTCCGTTACTAAGCATTGGTTTTGTATTTACAGAAGGTACACCTGTGTAGGTGCAGAACTAATAAAGTATGGACGCAGCAAGTGCGCTATGGAAATGAATTTTCATAAAAAATGTATTTTTAATAGAAAATATGCCTTTTTTTAATGAACGGAAGTATCAATTTTGGTTGCCGTTATAACCTATATTATAGTAGAAACAATTTACCATGTTTCATCAAAATAAGTTTATTGTTTGAAAATGTACAGGTGTGTTCCTTATCATGGGTGCAGTTTCTGCTACTTTTATTTTTGGAGATAAAAAATCTTTCTAAATAAAAGTTGTAGAACTTTTCCAAGGCTATGAGAATTTGCTTTTATAAACTAAATTAGGATCGCAAAATTGAAAAAATTACCTAACTCTACATAACCTACATGACACATGTGATATCAAAGGATTTTTTTCACGCCAGAGGAGGTACCACCCCTTGCATCTAGGGGCCAGCGAAATCCCAACGGACGTTTCCGGTTCTGATGTATGAGTCGGTTTCCCTTATGAATAAAAATGATGATGGCTCCTCCTTGTACAAAAGATTCCGGAAATAAAATACCCCTCCATTCGGATCTCCGGGAGAGGGGTGTGCAGGGGGCGCCGGCATCAAGATTTAACATATCCTTCTCGAATATATGTTACCTAAATTCTAACCTGAACTCCGTCCACCATTTCCTCCAGACTAATAGGCCCCAACTCCTCTTCCTTACCGAAACCCAAATCAGTGCAAAAACAGCCACTAATCACCTTAATTTCCCGGGGTATGAGCTCCTTACTTCCTTTAGATTGCATGTAGGCGTGTGCGCATACGTCCGTAGTAATCTACCCTGCACCAGACTCCCCAGTTTAAAAGCTGGAAGAAAAGGCATACTTTGGATGAAACTCACTCTCAGGGCTGCAACTAAATTCATCTGTTGCATTTACCGGTCTCCTTCTGACAACAAGCTTGTCCAGCTCTTCGACTACCTTTCTGAAAAAACGATCATCTGATTTCTGAATACCCTTCCTCCGAGGTCACTATTCTTGGTGACTTCAATATCCATAATAAGGAATGGCTAGGATCTTCAAAAACCGATCCACAAGGGAGAGCAGCGGAGACCTTTGCAGTCAGCAATTCTTTAGCCAATATGGTTCAGCAACACTTACTTTCCTCGTATCCCAACACACAGCTCAAATCCCTTGGATCTTCTTCTTACTACAAAACCTGAATACTATAAGACATCAGTCACCGCCCCCCTTGGTCGCTTAGACCACGGCATGATCACCGCTTCCTGCGCAATGCAACCCGACGTGACACAGTCATCACACCCACGTATCGTTTGGCACTACAACTCCGCGAACTGAGACGAAATGCAGCATACTTTTCCTCATTTCCTTGGGCGTCTGTTTGCTACTCTCATCCTGACCCCTCTGATATCTTATAAAACGTCACCGAAATTATCCAAGGTGGCATGGAATTACTTATTCCAAATACACAGAAAACCTCTTCAGCCACTCAAAAGCCCTGGTTCTCTAAATCCTGTGACATAGCCAAACTTGAAAAGGTCAAAACTCACAAAACGATTCTACACAATCCCAGTCAAGAAAACCGTCAAGTATTTAACGACACAAGAAACCGCTATGTCCGCATTCTTTCTGAGGCAAAGAACTCGTTTAATAACCACATCAGAAACAAAGTCCTTTCAAGCTCCAAGGGCAGCAAACCCTTCTGGACTCTTGCTAAATCTATTGGGAATAATTTCTGCAAGAGCACGTTCCCACCTTTTGTTTCAGGGGATGAAATTCTTCCTAACGCCCTGGGCAAGGCTAATTTTTTTGCCTCGTTGTTCGCCGGAAATTCTACTCTCAACCCACCTCTAAATGTTCAACCACCAACAGTCCCCAATGTCGATAGGTTCTACATACCCATATTTCCACTTATCACTGCGTACCTCACGGGTATTTCGTTTTTGTTTTTGACGTAGATAACATCTTATCTTTCAGGCCAGCAATAGCAACACCACCCACCCCCCAACAAGGCAAACGCGCATTGCCTTCCGCAGACGACTATAGTCGACCCATAACAGAGTACATCAGTAGAAAGTGATACCGGCAAACTCAAATAAAACAAGATGGCCCACAGGTTCTGCATGCCCCATATTTCCACTTACCACGGTGTACCTCAGTGGTATTTCGTTTTTGTTTTTGACGTAGATAACGTCTTATCTTTCAGGCCAGCAATAGCAACACCACCCACCCCCCAACAAGGCAAACGCGCATTGCCTTCCGCAGACGACTATAGTCGACTCAACAGAGTACATCAGTAGAAAGTGATACCGGCAAACTCAAATAAAACAAGATGGCCCACAGGTTCTGCATGCCCCATATTTCCACTTACCACGGTGTACCTCACGGGTATTTCGTTTTTATTTTTGACGTAGATAACGTCTTATCTTTCAGGCCAGCAATAGCAACACCACCCACCCCCCAACAAGGCAAACGCGCATTGCCTTCCGCAGACGACTATAGTCGACCCATAACAGAGTACATCAGTAGAAAGTGATACCGGCAAACTCAAATAAAACAAGATGGCCCACAGGTTCTGCATGCCCCATATTTCCACTTACCACGGTGTACCTCACGGGTATTTCGTTTTTATTTTTGACGTAGATAACGTCTTATCTTTCAGGCCAGCAATAGCAACACCCCCCACCCCCCAACAAGGCAAACGCGCATTGCCTTCCGCAGACGACTATAGTCGACCCATAACAGAGTACATCAGTAGAAAGTGATACCGGCAAACTCAAATAAAACAAGATGACCCACAGGTTCTGCATGCCCCATATTTCCACTTACCACGGTGTACCTCACGGGTATTTCGTTTTTATTTTTGACGTAGATAACGTCTTATCTTTCAGGCCAGCAATAGCAACACCACCCACCCCCCAACAAGGCAAACGCGCATTGCCTTCCGCAGACGACTATAGTCGACCCATAACAGAGTACATCAGTAGATAGTGATACCGGCAAACTCAAATAAAACAAGATGGCCCACAGGTTCTGCATGCCCCATATTTCCACTTACCACGGTGTACCTCAGTGGTATTTCGTTTCTGTTTTTGACGTAGATAACGTCTTATCTTTCAGGCCAGCAATAGCAACACCACCCACCCCCCAACAAGGCAAACGCGCATTGCCTTCCGCAGACGACTATAGTCGACTCAACAGAGTACATCAGTAGAAAGTGATACCGGCAAACTCAAATAAAACAAGATGGCCCACAGGTTCTGCATGCCCCATATTTCCACTTACCACGGTGTACCTCAGTGGTATTTCGTTTTTGTTTTCGACGTAGATAACGTCTTATCTTTCAGGCCAGCAATAGCACCACCACCCACCCACAAGAAGGCAAACGCGCGTTTCGTTTTGTAGATATAGTCGATCCATAACAGAGTACATCAGTAGATAGTGATACCGGCAAGCTCAAATAAAACAAGATGGCCCACAGGTTCTGCATGCCCCATATTTCCACTTACCACGGTGTACCTCACGGGTATATCGTTTTTATTTTTGACGTAGATAACGTCTTATCTTTCAGGCCAGCAATAGCAACACCACCCACCCCCCAACAAGGCAAACGCGCATTGCCTTCCGCAGACGACTATAGTCGACCCATAACAGAGTACATCAGTAGAAAGTGATACCGGCAAACTCAAATAAAACAAGATGGCCCACAGGTTCTGCATGCCCCATATTTCCACTTTCCACGGTGTACCTCAGTGGTATTTCGTTTTTGTTTTCGACGTAGATAACGTCTTATCTTTCAGGCCAGCAATAGCACCACCACCCACCCACAAGAAGGCAAACGCGCGTTTCGTTTTGTAGATATAGTCGATCCATAACAGAGTACATCAGTAGATAGTGATACCGGCAAGCTCAAATAAAACAAGATGGCCCACAGGTTCTGCATGCCCCATATTTCCACTTAGAACGGTGCACCTCACTGGTATTTCGTTTTTGTTTTTGACGTAGATAACGTCTTATCTTTCAGGCTAGCAATAGTACCACCACCCACGACTATAGTCCACCCATAACAGAGTACATCTGCCGCTGCAGATGTTTATATAGGAGTGGACCATGCGGAAAACGTATTTTACGCTGTAAAGATTTACGACCGTGGCTCCGACACAGCCTCGGTGGTGTTTTTTCTTACTTACTTTAAATGTAGTAGAGCTGCAAACTCGATGTATATCGGGTGGATAAGTGAATTTAAAGTTAGGACTCAGTTCAACATTAACTGGCTGCCATGGTTTGAAGGTACCAATGGTTTGAATATAACGACCACCAATCGTCCACATTCGTACACTGCAGTCTGCGCTTGCGCTGAAAAAATATGTAACATTTTACATTAAACGTTAAACAAATCAAGCTAAAGGAAAACAACCTTATGAGGATCTTAGCGTCGCTGATATAAGTCAGGTCAGATACAGGCATACGGTGTCCTTTATAACTATTGAGCAAGATGGGATATTTTTGAGACCTGACCATTCTTTTAGCTCTTCCAAGTAACAATTCATCCCACATAAATGGAAATATTAATCTGTATTTTGGCATACAGATGTGCTCTTCGTTTAAGGTGCAGTAGTTCCTTAAGAGCCACGTCTTAATGTATCCACTAGTAGTTCCTAAAACGAATTTGATACAAAAATATAAAATGTTTGTAAAACTTATAGAGATTCAATTATTGACAGATAATTCTACAATAATCGCAATAGCAGTCGTTAAGTTTTGTAAAGATATTAATTTAATAACTAACTTTAGAATACCCTAGTATTAAGTATAAACTAATTAATGTGGGAAGAACTTAATAATAATAAAAGGTGGCGTACGTGGGAAAGGAATAAATATGAAGGAATGAGTGAAGGTAGGAAAGCAGTTAATAGTATAAGTAAAGTTCATAACATTTTATAGTTTACATATGAAAGTGTTGTAGGTAAATAGCTTCTAAGTTATCATACTGTTTCCCACCCATCTGAACCGTGGTTTAGTCTAGTCTGTCTAAAGCCGTACTGAAGGATCGTTTGACGCAGAGTATTCCTGGTTTTCCTAGCAAATGACTTGGAAGAGGAAACCTAATTTCTTAGCAACCGCTTCTGCAATTGATGTGACATGTTGGTGCCAACTGAGATTTCGATCCACAGAAATGCCAACCAGTGAAGTGGACTCATTACTTTGAATAATTTGGTTGTTCATTGTGATGGGGCTTGGGCTGGTGTATCTTTTATGAGATAGAAATCAAGACTGAGATTTGGTGGAGTTGAATTGTACAAGATTTCTACTTCCCCACTCTAATATTTTTTGGAGATCCACAGAGACAGAACCCTCCATGAGTCTGCGATCATCATCTAATTGGGCTAAAGAGACGGGCTTAGAATATTATATATTTTAGTGGATGGTGCTGTCGTCCGCGTAACTGAACTGGGTTGGATGTGCTAGAAACGAGGTCGTTGATGTCGAGAAGAAACAAAGTAGGGGCTAAAGCTGAACTTTGAGGGACTCCTGCATTAATTGGATACAGTTTAGAAGAATGGCTATCTACAACAGATATGCTCCGGTTGGAGAGGAGATTTGCTGTCCAGGTACAGAGTTTTGGTGGTAGGCCATAGGCCGGAAGTTTATTACGCAGCGCTACGTGCCAGACCTTGTCGAATGCTTTGGATATGTATAGAGCGACAATCTGGGATTCACCGTGTAGTTCAATAGACTTGTTCCAAGAATGGATGACAAGGCAAAGGAGGTTGGCAGTTGATCTGCAGAATCCTTACTGCCTGTCGTGGATTAGACTGTGTTTTTCAAGAAATTTTAGTAATTCGGTGTCTATATACTTTTCCGTCACTTTAGAGACGACTGAAAGGAGATAAATAGGCCTGTAGTTGCTAGGAAGCAGTTTGAAGCCTTTCTTGGGGACGAGTTGTACTCGAGCAGTTTTCCTGTTACTAGGGAATATGCCTCTATTGTAAGATGTCTGAAACAGAAGAGTCAGGACAGGAGCAAGTTCTGGTGCGCTTTTTTGAGAACAATTGCTGGGATCTCGTCAAGGTCAGAGGCTTTCCTGCTTTTAAGAAAAGAGAGCATCTTTCTTACCTTTTTAGTTTTGAAAATGATATCCATCATTTTATGCGCGACAATGGGGACTCTTGGTGGGCGAAGCAGAAATTCGGCCTTGCCCAGGGCGGTAGAAACAATTTTGTCCCCCGAAAATAGAGGTGGGAACGTGCTCTTGCAGAAATTATTCTCAATAGATTTAGCAAGAATCCAAAAGGGATTGCTGCGGTTGGAGCTAGAGAGGAATTTGTTTTTGATGTGATTATTAAACAAGTTTTTTGCCTCAGAAGTAATGCGGACATAGCAGTTTCTTGCGTCGTTAAATGCTTTACGGTTTTCTTGACTGGGATTGTGTAGAAGCGTTTTGTGAGCTTTGACCTTTTTAAGTCTGGCCTTGTCACAGGATTTAGAGAACCAGGGCTTTTGAGTGGCTGAAGAGGTTTTCTGTGTAATAAATAATTCCTTGCCAGCTTGGATAGTTTCGGTGACGTTTTGTGGGATATCAGAGGGGTCAGGATGAGAGAAGCAGACAGACGCCCATGGAAATTAAGAAAAGTAATCCCGCACATCGTCCCAGTTCGCGGAGTTGTGGTGCCAAACGATACGTGGTGGGATCTCGGGTTGCATTGCGCAGGAAGCAGTGACCATGCCGTAGTCTGAGCGACCAAGGGGGCCTATGATAAGTTATGCGTGGTGACCTTTGTTCATGTGTGTGTAAGCTCCCGCCCAAGCACAATTCTAACTCTTAATGGGGGGTGCAGAGTTTGTCTACACTGCTGGGGTTATTATTATTACAACTTTTAACTTAGAATTTCTAATAAGGTGTGAGGTTTTGGAGAAGCCATCATACAATTAGTGACTAATTAAATGTAACAGCAATTAAGTTTTACATCAGCAACTTACCTATAAATAAGAATTCATCATTTTCATCACTGGTTATCGATATGCAATAATCACCAGCTTTGTGAATGCATGAGAAAGAAGTAATGAACCCTCCCATGATGTGATGGGACCAAACTTGTATGGTTCCATTCTCTAAGGACACCAGCAAGGTCCCCACTTGTGGGTGCATGTCCCTCGAATTGAGAAATAACATGCAATGAACTGCCAGTTTTCGGAGTGGTACACATTGTTCCGGCATCGCTACCATCGATACCTTCCTGATTCTTGCTTGGTGTTGTGTTGTAGGCATGGCTAATCCACCTGTCCCAAAAAAATATTTGTATAATATAGTAGGCTATGAGTTCAAAATAAGCAGATATCACTTAGAACAAGAGTATATTATTAATTTGTGGTATGTAAGGCTAAATGCATTTTGACAGTCATTAGAAAGACCTGCCGGTTTCGCTTTTATTAAAGGTTGTGACTGAGCTATACTAACGACAATTAAAACACATATCTCTCCCCTCCGCCCTTTCTCCTATGTTGCACCTTCTTCTTATTATTATTATTATTCTTCTTCTTCTTCTTCTTCTTCTTCTTCTTCTTCTTCTTCTTCTTAAGACGCCGTCTCCCTACGAAGGTTGGCGATCCAACTGGCTATAATGGTGCGTGATACCACACCTCTGAAAATCTCCACAGATGTCCGTCCGAACCATCGACGCAGATCTTTCAGTCATGAGTTCTGCCGTCTGCCCACAGATCGTTTGCCCTCGATCTTTCCTTCGATGAGGAGTCGGAGGAGCTCGTACCGCTCCTCCCTCATAATGTGCCCGATGTATTGGAGCTTTCGTTCTTTGATGGTTGTCAGCAGTTCTTTGCCTTTACCTATTCTCCTTAGCACTTCCTCGTTGGTTATCCTGTCTACCCAGGATATACGCAGTATACGGTAATACAAGTACATCTCAAAGCCGTCAATGCGGCTCTCCATTGATTGGCAGAATGTCCAGCTCTCGGAGCCATAGAGTAGCACTGGGAAAATATAACAGCGCAATATACGTATGCGAAGCTGTAGGTTTAGGTCTCTACTGGTGAAGAGTTTCTTCATGGAGATGAATGTCCTTCTGGCCTGTTCTATCCTTGATCTGATTTCCATTTTAGGGTCACTGTTCTCGTTGACGAGGGCTCCAAGGTATTTAACGGACGGCACCTGTTCCACAACCTGGTTGTTAATTTGAAGGATCGCCCGTCTTGGTGCCCTGGAGAACATAACCACCTTGGTCTTGGCAACGTTTATGTGTAAACCATACCGTGTGCTATGCTCAACGATGAGGTCCATAATATTCTGGAGATGTGGTAGGCTGTCGGCGACCACGACCGTATCGTCGGCGAATCGTATATGATTAATAAGGGTGCCGTTGATTTTAACGCCCTCTTTCACCTTCTCTAGTGCCTCCCGGAACACCACCTCCGAGTATATGTTGAAGAGTAGAGGGGACAGCACCACATCTGTATAATAAAATACCTTTTGAACATACTATATGTTCTCTGGCAGGGTATCGTAGATATGTTACAGATTTTCATAAAAATAGTCAGTTTGCGCAGTGTACTTACAGTAAATCATATTAGTATTCAAGAATTCCTTTCCTTAAGCTAAATCTAAGGCGCACAATTGTCAATGTTTTTTGCTACATTGTTTTGTTGTTTTACGTACTAAGGCATTTATAATTTATTTATTTTGCCATTCCTACACTTCAAGTTATCTTTTAAGGGTTAAGTGGAAGGAAATTGTAAAATTGATGCCCTAATAAAAACCTCTTATTATTATTATCTACTTAAGCCTGAGGGACTTTTACACTCCCTCAAAGTGGAACATTAACTCATCCCAGGTATCTCAGATACCAAAGGGACTGAGCTCAGGCGGAGCCATTTCCAAGTTATTGGGTCCTGACCGACAACGCGACACATTCTCATTTCCCAGGAACCTCCGCACAGCTTGAGCAGTTGCAAGCACTACTGCCTTCTGCATAACCTTATAAAGATGCTCTCGAAGGCCCAGTCTCTTAGCGTTCTCTCCAAGATTCTTAGGAACCACACCAGTTGACGACATGACTATTGGAATCTAATGGACACTATCTGCCCTCCACTGTCTCTTTACTTCTATCTTGAGGTCTCTGTATTTAATGATCTTCTCGTTGTACTTTATCTCTAGATTATTAGTATTTGGAATGGCCACATATTTGGAATGGCGACATCAATCAGCGTCACTTGGTTGCAGGCCTGTTGTGGGTCACTCGTTTATCTGTGAGCACGGTCCGATCCCAGTACAAGCTCTATCTTAAATTCTTTAGAACAGGCTCAGAAGTGTATCTATAGTAGGGCACCTTTCTTTTCTCTCCTTCAGGGTTCGTCCGCGGCCTCGGCGCCCCGATAGCACCGCAACCTTTGGTTTATTGTGCATGCCCTTAGCCTTTTTACTCCACCCACTCAAAAATCACTGTGCCTTGAACTAGTCTGCACATCGATTGATATGGTGAAGTTTTATAATGCTCTGTCTCCGGTCTAGACTGACCGTAGATCAGTTGTCTTTTGCGGTTCAGAGCTTTACACTCGCACAAGATGTGTTGGGCTGATTCCTCCCCTCGCCACAGAGTCTGCATGCGAGGTCCCCCTCGAACCGCCCCATTTTATGCAGGTGCATATGTTTTACAGCATATAAACATATTTCTTAAGCACAAATAAAATTTAAGTATCATTGCTACGCAATACTTACCTTTTTGCGTGGTGGGTCTGGCATAAATACTCCCTGTTCTGCTTCTGCCCTGCTGCTGATTTACGACCGCCTGCTGTTTCGCTAGCAGCTTATCTTCATCATCCTCTCTTTTCGGTTTGGCAGGCTTGTACTCTATTTTAATTCTAGTTGTGGGATCCGACACGTTATACTGTTTGTAAGGCTGTCCTGTCTCCAAGCGCCAGAGTATTAGCTCACCGTTGTAAGTGGCGGTGACCAGGGTCTGCGGTACTCTCACTGTGGCCGAGCTGATGTCCTCCTTGTGTCTCAAGTCCCAGTTTTTGCTGAAGGCACCACCAGGGCCTACAGCTATGTCGCTGTCGGAAAACTCGGTTACCATGCGGTTCCAGCCTATGGCCATTATCCTGTTGTCTACCTGAATGTAACATAAATTTATATTAGCTTTATTTATCTACGGAAATTTACCACAAAAGAAGATTTTTATGATTGAGTTTGTGAGACAATGCTGATTTGAAAACCTCCTCTAGGAGAAGAATATAAGAGTGATGTATACTTTTTATGCTTTTCTGCATGAAGTTTTGGAACTTGACTGATAAACTTTGCAAAAACACTTACGTTTACGCTTTAGGTATGTAGATATAAAGATATATAGCTACATCTCCTATTATATATTGTCACACCTGTTTCTATGAGAATAAAGTTTATGTACTCTCTTACTATGGTCACAAGCAGCTTGTAAAAGTGTGTTGGTAACAGCGAACACTCTGGAATTATATTTCTAGAACGAACCACAGGTGACAGCAACGATGTAGAAAGGTCCAGAATCACTGTCTACAGTATAAATAGGCGAGCCACACATAGAGTATGGGTGTCAGTAAAAAGTTAGTGTTGGTGTATAATAAGAGGTCATAGAAGGCATATAGACCAGCATTTACAACAGCTGTGTCGATTTCAGTTAAAAATTCTGTCAGAAATTGGGCGAAACTCTCAAGCCGTTCGAAGCCGACGTTGCTAGATTAACACGATCAGCTTACCGTACCGCTCCGGTGGGACTTTTGAACCAGCTGTCGCTGCAAACATTCATTGATGGCATCGGAGATACCGACATCCAACAGGCGCTGAGGACGGCGAGATACAAAAACTTGATCGATGCTTTGGCACATTCCTTGGAGTTTCAAGCGACAAAGCAAGCGTCAGAAAATCACCTGAAACTTCGCAGTCTCCAAGTCCGAGACGAAAATAAAACACATTCATCCAACGTCATGAAGCTACTAGAGAAAATAGCAAAACAAATAAGGCCTACGTCTCATGGGCACCTAATTAGAGCTCACCGTGCATGTGCCTTGCGTTGCCGGAACTGTGGCAAGGTGGGACATATACGAGGCGAATGTTGGGCTCTAAGAACATTCGCATGGGAGAAAGTGAAGCTAAAGCCGGTAACTGTTTCCCAGGCTAGCGATTCTGCCAGCGCTCTCGTCGTAGATGGATACATAAGCGGCAATAAGACCCAGATGGTCGTTGACACTGGCGCACCTAGGACGATTATTTGCCGCGACATGATACCAAGATGGCGAGTAAGAGAGCCAGACAGCGTGCCCAGAGTAAAGGCAGCCAGTGGTAATCCGATCCGTATTTGGGGAAACTCACGTCGAGCTGTAAATTGTGACATGGAAGGCAAAGCAGAGAGCCATAGTCGCCGCCATATCAGACCCGATTATAATTGGCTTGCACATACTTCAAGGTTAGTGCGCTAAACTTGATCTTGGCACTAACATCCTGGCTATCGGCGCTGAAGAAATCATAATGTCGCCTGGCAGTAACCTGGTGGTGTGGAAAATCACCATAGAGGAAAATAGCAACGTCTGCCGTGAACCTGCCATTTCAGTGAGATGCATAGACGACCCAGTTACCCAGTCAGAAGTAAGTCCAAGTACAAGACGAAGAGTGTAACGACCATGCAAGTGTGAAGCTAACCCAGAAAAAAGTCAGTGAACACACTTGTTGGGACAGAGCTGATGTCGACAGGAAGAATATGGCCTGCAGAGATATTAATGCAAATAAAAACACCAGAACAAGAGCATTTGTGCGGAAGAACCACGGCAACGTAAGAACTTCGCTTGAAGAAAGCTCCGATATATTGACGAGAAGGAAAGCCATCCACTCTGCTGTCAGAATGCACATACGAGTGGAAAGCTACCGCACGAAGACCTGTTATGACATGCGAGCTAATTCAGCTGGTTTAAAAAAGAAGATGTGGTATGGTTTCACAATCCAGTATGACGCAAGGGACTGTCACAGAAACTACAGAAATGATGGGAAGCTCCGTACAAGGTGGTAAAAAAGATTAATGGCGTTGTCTATCGCATTAAGATGAGCCTAAAAGCAAGATGAAAGGTCTAGAATCTCTATGGACCACATAAATGGGCGAGCCGCACGTAGAGTAAGGGAGTCAGTAATAAGTTAGTGTTGGTGTATAATAAGCTATTATAGAAGGCACATAGTGAAATATAGTTCTATGGACATTTAGTAATAGAGAGAAATATTTTAGTTGGTGTGTTTATTGTCGCAAAATAGTTGGTTATAATAAATAAGCAGTTTAAAAAGCTGCGTTTTTTTAGTCAACAAATCCAGAACCCGAAGAACGTAACAATATCTTCAGCATATAAGTTAAATAAATAGGTGGAAATGCAGACTGAGAAAATATAACCTAATAATAACAATAATAATAAGTATTTGAGTATTAATTTGGAATTGTGAGCTGGAGTAAAACGGATATCGTAAGACCACAACGGATGGTGCGAACATTCCAAAGAAAAGCCAAGAAGCGTCATCCCTATACTGCTATTGAAAGAGTAACTCTACCCAGACACCAAGGTGGAAGAGGATTGTTGGATATTGGTAAACAATTTGACCAATACATATTGAACCTGAGTACCTATTTCCATCGACAGATTTCCAATCAAAGCCGCGACATATACGAGGCACATGCTTCAATACCGTTACAGTTAGGGAAAATTGAAACACAAAGTCACCATCAGACTGACCAAGACAAACTACAACCCTGGATGAAGAAGCCTTTCCATGGGCGACATCTGAATGAGATCTCGCAGGCACATGTCAACAAATCGACGTCAAATTACTGGTTGGTGTCCGGACAGATGTTTCCAGAGACAGATTGATTTTTGCTGGCCATATACGATCAGGTCCAACAAGAAACTACCTAAAGTATATAGTTGAAAATAATTCGGTCCAAGATGACAAAGGCTGATTTCGCTGGCAGACGCCAAAGACTGCCCAACACGGTACTGGGGGACGCCAGGTGTCTACTGCAACATCTGATGTCATCAGTTTATGATACCTTAGTGGAAAGTATGGAAGATTTCAATTTGGAGAATTGGTGAGTATAGAAATAACCTTGGTGTTTTTGAAAGAGTTTGGCAGTCAGTGAAAACATCATCATTCTAGCTGGTTTTAGTTGTTTTCAATAAAGCAGCTTTCGGAAATCACCAAAGGACAAAATAATCTTAAAAACGCCCTGTATAAAGTTTTCAACTAGACACTCTCGTGCTTACCCATATGACGCATTTGATTTCACACCCTTTGTCAATGCGCATGTTTCTTAAACAAGTGCCAGTGTTGAAATTCCATATCTTCAATGAACCATCGTGAGCTCCTGTCAATAGGCGATGTAGTCCTGGATCAAAGCAAGCTGCTGTTATCTCTAATGGAGATATTTCTCCATGGAATGATTTTGTATGAGCCTCTTTTATCGTGGTCATCCTTCTTCCGTCCCATGGATTCCACACGATGATGTAGCTGTCTAAACCACACGTCACCACCACCTAGAAAATCAATACCAACTAAATGTTAGATATTATTATCCTTTTTTTGTTAAGGAGAAGATGTGGGTGTTGGGGATAAGAGGCACTTGCAACGATCTTCTACTTTCGTATCTCACCAACAGACAGTTGATTGTAAAAGCGAATAATATTAATTCCCAAAGATATAGGGTAAGTATGGGCACACCCCAGGGAAGTGTCATTGGCCCACTTTTGTTTACACTCTATGTAAACGATTTGCCGCAATTTATACAAGACGGAAAAGTCTTCATGTACGCCGATGACACTTCTATTGTTGTCTACGGCAAGACGGTGGAGGAAACCGAATTAAAATTAAAATCAGTGGTACAATCTGTTGATGAGTGGTGTTATAGAAATCGACTCATTTTAAACTATGACAAGACTTTTTCTCTTGAAATGCATAACTGCCACCGAAGAGAGAGGATGTGCGGCAGCACTATTTTGGTGAATGGAAATGCTGTGCAATTCAAAAAGGTGGCAAAATTTTTGGGTGTTAGAATTGACAGCAGCCTGTTATATATAGACCAGATTGATCACGTGTGCAAGAAATTAAATTCCGCGTTTTATGCAATTTTGATGCTTAAAGATTCCTTAAGCTCGAAACATCTGCTGAAAGTCTATTACGCGGCTGTCTATTCACATCTGAGTTACGGTATCATTATCTGGGGCTAATCTTCGGACTGCCATAGAATATTTGTGCTACAGAAACGAATCCTGAGATTAATATACAATCTACTTTATGGGCACCCTTGTCGTGACATTTTCAAGAAAAATAACATTATGACGTTAACATCAGTTTATTTGTTCCATCTGTTAACTTACATTCATAAAAACAAGAGAAAATTTGTTATCAACTCGGATTTTCATAAGCACAACACTCGTGAAAAAAATACTTTTCACCTGAATAAATGTCACCATTCTTTTTTTAAGAAGTCGCCATGTTATGCGGGTTGCTTTTTGTATAACCAGATGCCTTGTTCTCTAAAGGACACACATTGTACAAAAAAATTTAGAAAGCAACTGAAGGTTGCTTTAATTACTCATAGTTTTTATAGTTTGAGTGAATTTTGTGAAGCTGTACTGTGAACGTATCTTTTTTGTTGTGATGTGAAGCTCGTTAGATTTTAGATTTTTGGGCACGTACCCTTGTGCTAAGTTGTGATACGTTCTGTATCTTTTTTATCTTGTAAGTTTTTGACTTGTCCGATTTACAATAATATATTATTATTATTATTATTATTATTATTATTATTATTATTATTATTATTATTATTATTATTATTATTATTATAGTTATAGATATAAGTTGAAGGCATAACCGATCCTGAGTATGCCCACTGATAAGTGTAATACTAAGTATAGCTTCGAGAAATAGTTCATTATATAAATACTACGGAAGGAAACTTGGGAAAAGAACCCTTTAATAGCACAACTAGTTTGGTACACTGGCCCATCTAAGACACAGTTAGCTGTTGAATCAGTAATTTTCAGAATAAAACCAACATCCAAAATTTCAGTAAGCCCAGAGAAACACGCAACAATATTCCACGTCGAACTGGTCGCAATACAACCTTGAGCAAAACTAAATATCCAGCAAACCACGAGGAAACATTAATTGCCATATAGTTTAACAACCAATCGGCGCTTTAGACACTCGGTTGCATGAAAATATAATAATAATGTCTTTATACAACCACAAGAAATAGGGCTAGATGTATTCTCGCCATAATTAGAACCGTAGACCGGTTTCGCTCCAATTAGAGCTCTTCAGTACGGTATACTAATTGTAGTGAAAATACATATATTTATTTATTTGGAGCTGGCGTGACAACATACTACTTGGTTCCGCAACTAGGTGGCGGCACGTTACTTCGTGTCTCACCACTCACTTAGTGTCACAAGAAATAGATAGTAAAGATTCAAGGTGATGTGTCCGTTTTAAACTATTTTTCGGCCCAAACCATTAAACTCAATTTGTGCTAACATACTCATGGTATGACCAAATATCTTTACAATGATACTTGCAACTCTAAACAACTAAATAGTTATAATACCTAGACCTTCGCGATTTACTGCCATTAAGCTTAAGATTGCCGACAACTTTTAAATCGAATTAAGACCTCTATTGAAATTTATTTCAGATATTTGAAAATCACAAAGAGGAAAACGCAAACACAATTGTACATCGTCGGAAAAATAGTAAACATCTCAACTGTTATCATGGTTCTGAAAATATGATATGTAGATTGAAAACAACAGCGGCGCCAAACTCGAGTCTTGATGCACACCACAAGTAATCAAAACTTAACCAGAAGCCGGCCTATCTACCACAACACTTCGACCACGACTCATTACATATTTGGAAATTGCTGCAATTTGGCAATTGCAATTGTAAAAGCTGCAGCATTAGCAAAACGAAAATGAATAAGCGTTCTGCAAAGCAAATCGTGATTTATTGTGTAAAATGTCTTTATAAAATCAAGACACACCAAACACATAACTTTTCCCTTGTCTTAAGCATGGTGAATGTTATCAGTTACATCTAGAAGTGCAATAGTCGTGATATACAGTATAGTAGAAGCAAATAATGGTAAGTAAAATTCAATATCTGTCGATAAAGACTAATTATAGGGACAACTCCGCCATGGACGGTCCCAAGCCCGACTGAGAAAGGAGGAGGGCCATACCATAACCCTACCAAGGCATGTCTTGGGAGGGCCGGGAATGCTTGCCTTAACTGGCCGGCATTGCGAGGAGAGACCTCTATAAAAAACCCACATTGCAAGGTCGTTGGAGGGTTGATGCCGAAGCGATGATGCTTTTGGCCGATATGGCCGGGCATTGGCAGGTTGGTAATTCTGCCCCTAACGTAATTCTCCCCAGGGAAACCGGGCGACCTCCCTGTGTAAATGCCTCTCCATGGGATGCGGGGCTCTTCGATGGAGGTTAACCACAATTTTCCCCAGCTGCTCGTGGGATCAGAATATGAACACGATAGACACAGACCCAAACGAGATGGGTAATAATACTCTCGATCTCCAGGCAACTGGAGAACACATATAGGTAGAAATGGGGGTTGTCCCCTCTCTTACCGCCAAACCGATGGAGGGGGGTCGAGGGTCATCCTCTCCCTATCCTCCAAATCTCTGTCCTCCGATGAGGGGCGGGAGCACCTAAAATCACCCGTGCGCCACTCGGAGAAGCGAAGTAAAAAACAACGACTGCCTGGATCCGCAAGGAGACAGCCTAGTCGTCCGCTCAAGGCGGGGGTGCCATATTCAACCGCCTTGAGTCAGGTACTAACGGAAGTCGGGTCCTGACGGGATCGGGTGGGGGTTGAGGGCTCTGAGGGCTCTGAGGGTACGATAAAACGAGCCGAGGAGTCTGAGGGCGCCGTCAGCGGAAAGCGACTCCGGTCGGACGGCAGCACACCACAACAGAGGGAAAAAAAGCCCCGAGAGGGTGCTGTCAGGAAGACGTTCAGTGAGGTGACTGGAGGGGTGGGAGTGGACATTATTCACTCTGAATATCCCTCCTCCTCACTGTATAATGAAGCGGGCCCTTCGGAGAGTGGGGGGATCAATCCCCCCGGCTATTCCCTAGGGAAGTGGCACCGCAGGGGGAATCAAATCCACCAAAAAAAATGGGCCCCAATAGAGGAGGTGTCAGGATACATCCTTCCACCAGACCTATTAGGTGCATACAGGCAAATTTGCATCATGCTAAGGCAGCGACATACCTCCTTAGCATGAAATTAAAGGACGAGCAGATAGACATTGCTCTTCTCCAAGAGCCCTGGACCGCCAGGTCCGACCGAACTGAAGGGCTGGGTAACACTTCTGGTAAGATAGTAGAGGTGGGCTCTGGTACCAACCCCAGAGCCTGTATCTGGATCAGAAACAACTTGCAGTATTTTACACTGCCCAAGGACATGGTAGCCATCCATCTCATGATCACAACCGGGGGGACCAGGCTGGAAGAAGTGGCCTGTTCGGCCTATTTCCCCGGAGACAGAGATGCAGAACAACCACCTCCAGCAGAGGTGCGGAAATTGATCACCTACTGCAAGAGGAACAATTATCACCTTGTATTGGGGTGTGATGCGAACTCCCATCATCTGGTTTGGGGGAGCACAGACACTAACAGACGAGGTGAGTCACTATTTGAATACATATTAGGGGAGGAGCTGGTTGTCAACAACATAGGCTCGGAACCCACCTTTCTAACGGCCAATCGAAGAGAGGTTTTAGATCTTACGATCAGCTCAAGGCTGTTGAGCTTCAAAATCCTCAAATGGAGGGTGTCATCTGAACCCTCATGTTCGGACCATGCCCACATCCTATTTGAGATTGAAACAGGCCCTAGATCTGTGGTGGAGTATCGCGACCCGAGGAGGACAGATTGGGAAGGGTACAAGCAATCCCTCGAAACCCGGCTTGTGTCCGCTATCCCCACAGTGAGGGATCGTGAAGAGATTGAGATTGCGGCAGAACAGGTAAGGGATGCTGTGGTCTCAGCATATCACGAAAATTGTTCACTAAAGTCAAAAAAAGATAATTGAGGGTCTACTTGGTGGAACAATAACCTCGAAAAACTACGAAGAGAAGTGAGACGTTTCTTCAATCGTGCTAAGACAACAGGCAACTGGGAACAATATAGATCCGCTCTAACACAGTACAACAAAGAGATAAGAAACGCTAATAGGGAACCCTGGTGGAGGCTCTGCGGGGACATATCTAATTTACCCAGCAGCGCCAGAATCCACAGAATTCTCTCACGCGACCGTGTCCCGAAACTAGGATCGATAAAACGACCAGATGGCACATACAAACCTAACCTAAACCTAATTATAGGGACATTGTTAAGTACCGGAATGACACAAAGAAGCCTGTCTAATCAAGGCACGAATAACTAAGTTTTTGCCAATGGAGAACCCAAAAAATATTTCCATGGTGACGGTTATTTAGTAGTACCAATTGCACTGTGAACAGCATGAGTTATGTAATTCAAATAAAGCATTTTTTGGGAGACGTTGACATTTGGAGTGTGATCGTTCGCAGAACTTCCAGTATCACATTTGAGTGGAAAATGACCGTTTATAGCTTACGAATTGCTCAAATTTGGGGATGAACTATATCCTGCATCCACCGAGTGATCAATCAATTCAAGGATATTGTGGTACTGCCTGGATACGTAAATACAGCCGAAAAGTCAAATAAAGTGACAACATGCACACGAGGCCCATAAAGAAAACGATAAGGTAGACGAACTGACAAAGGAAAACGTGTGCAGGCCCCTAATAATTCCTGAAATTTCTTATGGTCTACCCAGGTCGAGCATACGAGGATCTATTAATGAAGGTGCCCGAACCAAAACAATGGAAATGGTTGAAAACTTCCAATGAGAAAGGCCAAAGAGTTAATTCTGTTAAGAAGACAAAATATTACTTCGTTTATTGTGCCAATGCAAAAGGTGTATGAGGTTAAGGCTCCAGCAACTAAGGATGAAAAACCAAAGGCAAAAACTACACGAAAAAACCCTATCAAGTCGGTGGAATGTGATAAAAGAAACAAAGGTTGACAGGGTGCTCAAGAAAAGTACATACGAGAGTATAGTACTCTTAAAAGTCGCGGTGATAAAGACTAATTTGTGGAAATATTATTTTGCTATTTGATCACATCTCGAAATTTTATTTTACTAATGCTAGTTTTCACAAATCTGGATTAAATATTTAACGGACGGGAAGTTATTCAAAGCTCCAGACGACCAATCACAGACTATGGTTCTGGCTTTTGCCATGACACACAAATATTTTGAAGCTGTAATTGGCTGTATTAAGCCTTGATTAACTAACCGGCCGTTAAATATTTGATCGGGCTTGGCGAAACCGGGCACAGGTCCTTAACATACCCTAAAGAGAGGATTGTAAAGCACCACCGACACTCCTCCATTGTGAGTATTTCCATCGGTATGTTCTGCACTTTGCTTCGGACTTAGGGGAATCACCGCTATCATTGTACTACCGATAATCCACTGTCTGCTTTCTGGATTATACAATGTCGTCATATCACTATACTCTCCTAATTCTGATGGCAAACCCAAATAGGTCTGCATACAGGTCTGAGCAACAACATCCCAAACTTTGATACACTTATCCTTGGACAAGGAATACAGCTTCTTACCTCCATCTTGGAACACCATGTGCACAACACCTGCATGATGCCCGTAAAACGTCGCCGTGGCACGATGAGGTACGAAGGGGTTCCATACACGCACTAGACAATCAGAACTACCGGTTGCCATGATGTGGCAGTCTTTCTCGAAGGCGAAACACCACGCACCAACATTTATCTTAAAGACGTATTCTTTAGCGCCCATAACGTCCGCTAATAGCAAAGCTGCTCTAGGGCAAGTTGCGCAAGAGATAATGCTGTGTAAGCTGGAATAATAGGATATCTCTCTGATAAAGTCTGTGTGTTTTCTACCGAAATCTACCACACGAAAACCAGGAACATTACCACTGAACACTGCGTTAAATCTTGCAGACAGCAGGGGTACTCCTGGGGTACTCTTGAATGGACCTCTGCCTATGGAGGAGAAGTATATTATCCTAATGTTGCCAAGTTGGTCACCTGGAAGCAATAAAGTCTAACATTAACGGAAAATGTTAATTTTTGTTTGGCTCTTGATAAAGCATTTTGTTTTAAGTAAAAATTAAAAACAAAACACTTGGTAAAACTTAATAGAATACAGTTCATTAATCTCAGACACAGTGGTTTGGTCTACGTTTACACTTAATTGAACATTAGTAGAATGTTTTAAAAATTTAATAGGGAATGTTAGAGTCAAGGGTAAACAAGATATTTATTTTTACCTAAAATCAATTTCGATTCTTCGTTTGCATCTTCACTAAAAGAATAATGCATGGCTGTTACTGCGGCATCTAAAGAAGTCATCATAACTCTAAGCTCAAACTTTCTAGCAGATGTATCGTAGAATCTAAGATCTCTTTCAGTGCCAGCGGTACACACAACACAAACATCTGGTAATGTGACCATGGTTAGGACCCAAGTGGTTGCTACTTTTAATTCAGGGCATGTGGACACCACAGTCCTCTCCAGTTGCATGTCCAAAGACCAATAGTTGATGACGCCATCTTTACTGCATGTCATGAAACTGCCATCTTGCCAGCTTATGGTACGATCCGGCTTTACTGTGGGAGCGAACACGATGGTGTTGATGGTATGCCTGTGGTTGCTCTTCAATATTATGGGCATCACAGGTATGGGGCTCTCTAGGGTCTGGTATTCGGCACTAACTTCTTGCTGCTGGAAGCCCAAGATCAGGTAGGAGATGAACTCGTCCCAAGTTACGTAACCATCTCTGACAAAACATGGAGAAAATGAAAATGTTATCATTTATTTGCATTATTTACATTAGCCTTAACATTTTTCTGAAAATTAAATTTTATCTAATAATTTGGAATGATTAGTCGGCAAAGTGGTTATTATGTTTTTGAAAATTAACAAATAAGTGTAAACAGTTCTAAAATTAGACAATGTGCAACGGAAGAGAAAAATGATGTTTCGTTAACTGATAGTATAAGCTTTATATAAGATATAAGAAAAGATAATAATGTAATACAAATAGTAGCCTTTGCTGACAACTGTCATTATCATGTCAAAATTCTCACAATTTACAAGCATCTCACCTTTTGGCGTTAATCTTATTAAACAGGGCTTCGAACTCGGTATCACCGTAAGAGATTTGCGAGACCAGTTCCAACACAATACGTAGTTCCTCCTCAGTAAATCTCTTACCCTCTTTTCTCTGGAAGGCTTCGTGTATCCTCAAGATGTCGTTCTCTTCAAGCTTCTCATGAAGTTCACTGTCCCCGGATTTCTTCCCGCTCATGGAAGGGGACTTGGAGCGTCGTCTTCTTGAATGCATTGTAGCCAGTTGATCACCAAGAACTTCCAACAGTCAGGTAAAGAAATTCTAACGATGTTTTCGATTGATCAGCGAGTTTTAAGGCTATCCAGGCTACCTTGTTCCTCGCACAACACCGGATCTTTTATATGCCCTATTGCGTTGTAAAATGACAGTGAAAAAATAAAAAATAATGACAAATCAGTTTGTGTTCTTATTTTATTTCCACAGATTGCTAATGTATTTAGATTTCAGCAAATATCGTTATCAATTGAGAGTTAATGCATAGCATTACCAACTTGGATGGTACAAGCCAAAATAGTTATTGCTGAATGATTCTGTGTTAGGTTTTCACCAAAATAGTAAAACCTTAAATGTCTAGCAATAATACAAAAGGCAAAATTTTGTTTTCATGAAATGTCGCAGTAAGAAAATTTCCTTGCCCACAAAACTTTTTCGATAAATTAATTGTTGTTGCCGTTACTTAGTGAAACAGTTTATACATAAAGGTCATGTGAGCATATTTTGCTTCTTTTAGCTCATAATTAGGCAAACTGGTGTCTCAAGGCAGCTCAAGGAGGTCATTTCAGGCAGGATTATGATTAAACAGCACCTCAGGCAGCTTTTTTCATTTCGTAAAACGGCAAAACACCATACTGAGTAAAAATGGGGTGCAAATTAGAAATATTCGGTAAATACACCGCCTACCGTTGAAATGCCAATTCCCGTTTTACGTAATAAAAGACGCGGCTGAGGTGCGATTTTAAAAGAATGCCCAACCAACCTACCTTATCTGCCCTGCCAACAGTTTGCCTAATTAAAAGCTAAAACACGTTTAGAATCGCTGCAAAAAAATTTAAAAATTTAACCAAGAATTAACGATAACTCGCTAATAAGACGTCTTTCACAAATTTCCTTGCCATTTTTGTGATCTGCACACTGAATTACGTAAGTATACAAAATGTCAGAAAATCGAGCATAAGGCAAGAAAGTAAACTTTTATCAAACATTTGTTCACCCCTTAATTTCCTTCTTTATTTAAAATGACACTTGACGGCAATATTCATCTGGAAACAGTGCATACATCACGCTTTCATTTCGCCTTCCGAATCGACCCGATCATTTTACTTTTTTTTATTTCAACAACACACCACGAGGGCTCACAGCCTAAATACTATCGTACCATGCGTGTCGACAAGGACGAAAGAGGCAGCTTGTTAATTCTGGACTTGAAGGTTTGGAGGTTCGAAGGAGACGGAGAAACATGTGCCGGCAAGGAATTCCACAACTTGGAAGTCATCGGGACAAAAGAGCGGCCATAACAAGATGTTCTATGTATGGTGACCTGGACAGTAAAAGGGTGCATTCGCTCTGTTCCCCTGGTAGATCTGTTGGGGGCAGCAGGTGGAGGAACTATGGAAGAAAGCTTTTCTGAGCAGTGCCCGTGCAGATATCTATAAAAGAGAGAGAGAGAGAGAGGTCACCAACGGCACGTCGGTGGGCAAGGGATGGCAGCCTTTGGGTAAGGGTAGGGTCACCGATCAGACGTATAGCTCTCTTCTGACTGGAGTCCAGGATAGCGAGTGTAGAAGCAGAAGCGGCACCCCAGATCTGGGAGCAGTATTCAAGGTTTGGCCTTATTTGTGAAGTATATAAGGTATAGAGATTAGCTGGTGAAAATTATTTGCGAGCCCGGAAGAGGAATCCTAATTTCTTAGCAGCCGCTTCTGCAATTGATGTGACATGTTGGTGCCAATTGAGATTTCGATCCACAGAAATGCCAACAAGTGAAGGACTCATTACTTTGAATAACTTGGTTGTTCATTGTGATGGGTCTAGGGCTGGTGTATCTCCTATGAGGTAGAAAGCAAGATTGAGATTTGGTGGAGGTGAATTGTACAAGATTTTTACTTCCCCAGTCTAATATTTTTTGGAGATCCACAGAGACAGAACCATCCACGAGTCTGCGATCCTCATCTAATTGGGTTAAAGAGACAGGCTTAGAATATTGTACATTTGAGTGGATGGTGATGTCGTCCGCGTAACTGAACTGGATGTGCTAGAAACTAGGTCGTTGATGTGGAGAAGAAACAAAGTAGGGGCTAAAGCTGAACTTTGGGGGACTCCTGCATTAATTGGATACAGTTTAGAAGAATGGCTATCTACGACAACAGATATGCTCCGGTTGGAGAGGAGATTTGCTGTCCAGGTACATAGTTTTGGTGGTAGGCCATGGGCCGAAAGTTTATTAAGCAGCGCTGCGTGTCAGACCTGGTCGAATGCTTTGGATATGTCTAGAGCGACAATCTGGGATTCACCGTGTAGTTCCATAGACTTGTGATAAAGGAAAGGAGGTCGACAGTTGATCTGCGCTGACAGAATCCATACTGCCTGTCGTGGATTAGACAAGAAATGTTAGTAATTCGGTGTTTATATACTTTTCCATTACTTTAGAGACGACTGAAAGGAGATAAATATGCCTCTAGTTGCTAGGAAGCCCTTTGGATCCTTTCTTGGGGACGGATGGTACTCTAACAGTTTCCCAGTTACTAGAGAATACGCCTCTATTGTAAGATGTCTGAAACAAACAGGAGCAAGTTCTTGTGCGCGATTTTTGAGAACAATTGCTGGGATCTCGTCAAGGTCAGAGGCTTTCCTGGTATTAAGAGAAGAGATCATCTCTTCTCAAATGAGTTCAACACAAAATTACCGACTATTTTTCTGGCTTTACTAATATTGGCTTTTGTTTCTGCAAATGAAGGGCGTCGCCAACGCGTAAGCTGGAGCAAGTGGCCCTTCTAAATTCTAGAAATTTTAGATGTTCCTGATTTTTTCTGGGAAGCGTTCATCTGTTTGAGTTTCAATTTTAAAGTACGCTGTATTTTATCAAAACAGCAAGTTTATTTCAGTTCATATTATGGCTGCGATTTTATATCTTTCGATTTTGATAATTATTATATCAAATTATCGTATAAATGTGCTGTCGTTTACAGATTATCATACAGATTAGTAAATGGAGGGAGTGATTCACCTTATAAAACGAATCGGGAGGGCTTATATATATATATATATATATAGTCAGCAAAAGGAACTATCTTATCACATCCAACAACTAGAGCCAAGTCGTTAACAAAGATGTTAAATATAAAATAGGTCCCAAGATGTTAGCCTGTCGCATTCCGGAATGCACTGCAGAGCTTGAGAACACAATACAGTACCATCGATAATATACGTACGATTTGCATACGATTTGTCAAATATGACTCAATCCACTGAAAGGATATAACTCTTATGCCATATCGTTGGAGTTTTTCTAAAAGCAATGAGTAATTGACTAAGTCGAATGCCTATGTTAGATCATACGAAACTGAACTGTTTTAAATTTGCAGTCAATGCAATCAAGGACAAACGATATAAAGCTACTCGGCCAACAACTCGAACCAGTAGAAATGTAGCAAAGAATAAAGAACTGGGGAAAAGGATCGCAATGGTAAATCAAGCACCCAATATACAAGGTACTACTCTCACTGATACATATTTTAACCTGGCCCTGAGGAATAGGTTCATCAGATCATACGTATGAAGCGATGTAATGTATGGGGTTCAAAGCTGGACTTTAACTAAGCAGGATATGAAGAGAACACAAACGTGTGTAATGTAGACATGGAGAAACATGACAAGTACAAAGTAGAGTGATCGAAAGGCAAATAAAAGTGTGCTAGAAGAGGTGAGAGGAGAAGGGTGCCTACGAAAATAAACTGACAGACGCAAGGCAAAACTTGATTGGTCATAATAACTTTTTGATCACTTTATTTGAAGGACGCATACTTGGATAAAATGGAAGAAGTAGATTATGAGAGAATGGTGTGTAAAACCTGGCACATTTGAAGAAGTGCCGAAGGTACAATGAAATGGAGAGAACTGCTGGAGACACACACAGAGAGAGAACCATGGTTGCGACGACTAGGCGACGTCGCCTTTAGACTGCAATTATGATGATGATATTAGGAATCTTTATTTATTTTGGAGGTTGTCGTGCTGTTCTTGAATAACGAAACAGGTATTGGATATTTTTTCACAGGCAGTTCCAAATTACAGACAGGTGTGCATTCGAATTCAAATCCACGATGCTTGTATTGCTTGTATGCAACAGGTGGGTAGGAATAATAGCAAACGAATCGATTCTTGCTGTTACTATGGCAACCTGCCTATTACAAACTCAAGAGTTTGTGCTAGAACTTTACATTTTCAGATAATTATAAATTATTATAAATTTTTTCATGAATTTACTAGTTCATTAATTTTTTTGTTCAAATAGAAGAAACAATGATAGAATAGTTACTTATTTGGCACTTGAATTACAACATTTTTGTCGAAGGTAAGTGGTTGTTTACATTTTTTTGAACCTATTTATTTATGGATTTTAAGGTTTTAACGTTGTTTAAAAAAACTACCTAAAATACACCAATTAAGGAACACCGGAATATATATTTTTTTAATCTATGACTAAAAAGTCTGGACGCAGCAAGTGCGTTATAGTAGTGAATTTTCATAGAAATGATCTGGCACCAAATATTACTTTATAACTTTTTTCTATTTTAACATAAAAATATAAATTTTGGTATATAGTTTCCTTCTAATATCGGAAACTTAGGTTCCAAATTTGATTACCATAGCTTTAAGATTTTTGAGATAACATTTTTTCCCGAAAGAAAAGCCAAAATTTTTCCGGAAAACCAGGTTCGATTTTCCTGGCTAACGAACTTATCCAAGTCACTTACAAAAGGAACGCACACGCTAAATTTTATCAAAATCGGTCCATTAATTTTTGAGTTATCGGTGTGATACATTATATATATATATATATATATATATATATATATATATATATATATATATATATATATATATATATATATATATATATATATATATAATATATAAAAACAGATATATCAAGATTATTATTGGAAACACATACTAGTTTCGCTCTTATTTGAGCTCATCAGTGTGTTATACCAGCAATAATCAAAACGTATCTAAATTAATTGGCTTGGCGTAACCAAAATCTGAACGAAACGTGATGTTAGTAGCTTGTATATATATATATATATATATATATATATATATATATATATATATATATATATATATATATATATATATATATATATATATATATTTATTTAAAAACTGACCCCGGATATGGGTTGTAGGGGTCCTAGATCGCCTCATATGAAGCAATTCTTTCAAAATTCAAAAGTCGGAATCTCCCCATTAATGAATTTTTTCTAAGAAAATTCACAAAACACTAAAACGTTCAAGTTAAGGTAGGTATATTAAAAAATTAACTTAGACGGGCTACAAAAAATGAAAAATTGACTACAAGTGTTGCTTAAGCTAGGTTCATACATAAGTATATTTGGAGAACCGAAATCACGACAACACTTTAAAAAAAACCTGACGATCGTTTCACTAACCAAGTTAGCATCATCAGAGGATGCATAATTCTAAAAACGTTATCTCCACAACTCTTCTGCAGGTAGTCCAACTCAGTTCACAATATACAATATTCTAAGCCTGTCTCTTTGGTCCAATTAGATGAGGATCGCAGACTCATGGAGGGTTCTGTCTCCATGGATCTCCAAAAAATATTGGACTGGGGAAGTAGAAATCTTGTACAATTCAACCCCACCAAAACTAAGTCTTTCTTTCTTTCTTATAAGAGATACACCAGCCCTAGACCCATCACAATGAACAACCAAGTGATTCAAATAATGAGTCCTTTTCACTTGTTGGCATTTCTGTGGATCGAAATCTCAATCGGCACCAACATGTCACATCAATTGCAGAAGCGGCTGCTAAAAAATTAGGTTTCCTCTTCCGGGCTCGCAAATACTTTTCACCAGCTAATCTCTATACCTTATATACTTCACAAATAAGGCCAAACCTCGAATACTGCTCCCACATCTGGGGTGCAGCTGCCGCTTCTCATCGGTGACTCTTTCCTCACCCAAAGGCTGCCAACCCTTGCCTACCGACGTGCCGTTGGTGACCTCTCTCTCTCTCTCTCTTTTATAGATATCTGCACGGGCTCTGCTCAGAGGAGCTTTCTTCCATAGTTCCTCCACCTGCTGCCCCCAACAGATCGACCAGGGGAACAGAGCGAATGCACCCCTTTACTGTCCAGTTGACCAGACATAGAACATCTTGTTATACCCGCTCTTTTGTCCGGAGGACTTCCAAGTTGTGGAATTCCTTGCCGGAACATGTTTTTCCTTCTCCCCCGAACCTCCAAACCTTCAAGTCCAGAATTAACAAGTTGCCTCTTTCCTCCTTGTCGACACCGACGGTACGATAGTATTTAGACTGTAAGCCCTCGTGGTGTGTTGTTGAAATATATAAAAAGTCGGTTACTAATGATTTAGGAGGTTACACGACACCAAAATTAACATATTTTGTTTGGCGAAAATATCTGTATTATTTTGTTACCTATCGGACGTGCTTCTGCCGGTATATATTTTAGAAAGTAAAATATCAGAAGACCACCCATAAGCCACCGAGCGAGATTCATATATTTTTTATTATTAATATATATATATATATATATATATATATATATATATATATATATATATATATATATATATATATATATATATATATATATATATATATATATTTCTCAAATGCGTTTAGCTGTCCTGGTTGTTTTATTAATTTTAGATTCTCCTCATTAACGTGGTGATTATTTGTTTCTTTTTGTGATAGTCGGCAATAAAAGCAAGACAAGTATTATTACAACCACAGAAAATACTCGTTGTTACTGCCACATATACACCACATACAACAAAATCATGGATCCAATGTTCGAAGCTCTTAGTCTCTTCAAGAAAAGACACTACGACAAGTGTATCACCATCTGCACAGCAATATTAGACAAACAACCGCTAGACCAAGCCGCCTGGTGTTTGAAAATGAGAGCAATGACGCAGAGGGTTTATGTGGACGATTTGGAAAGTGAGGATATTGGGGAAAGTGATTTCCTCGACGATAATGCCGTGGCTACAGCACCAAGACCTGGAACCTCGATGAAAACAGCTGCGCCTGCCACTTCAGCGGCCATGACGTAAGTAATTATATAGATTCTTTCTTTAACATTATTATTATTATTATTATTATTATTATTATTATTATTATTATTATTATTATTATTATTATTATTATTATTATTATTATTATTATTATTATTATTATTATTATTATTATTATTATTATTATTATTATTATTATTATTATTATTATTATTATTATTACAGTCTGAACGACTTTCCAATAGTGTTATTTCGTTGTAGCTTCCGCACTTTATCAAAGTTTGCCAAAATAATGTCGTCAGTAGAGCGATATTTCTTGTTAATGGCCCATCTGATTTTGCCCCAAGTAACCACCTCTTTAGTGACTGTCCAGTCCAGTGGCGTCTCCTGATCAAAAAATTCGGGTGTGCTGTAACGAATTGCTGCTAGTGGTGGTTTTTAAAATTATTAACACTAAATGTATATATGTATATATATATATATATATATATATATATATATATATATATATATATATATATATATATATATATATATATATACATATACATATATTGTACCTATATGAGAATAATAGGTAGATAAATAAATTAATCCCCCACCGCAATATTAACAAATTAAAAAGTCACTTAAAACTGTAAAACACGAAAAGAACATGGAATTATTATACAACCTCTTCTCTTCACACAAATTTGTGTTAGCGTTAGCACTGTCCGGAACGGGGTGAAAATTGAAAACATTAAAAGTAGTTCTAATGTTAATATGGTACTAAATAATAAAATGTGTAAAAAGCCTGGATTCAGCAAGTGCGTTATGGTAGTGAATTTTTCATAGAAATTTTCCCAGAAAACCTCGTCCGATTTTCCTGACTAACGAACTTATCCAAGCCATTTACAAAAGGAAGGTACATGCCAAATTTTATCAAAATCGGCCGATTATATTAAGAGTTATCGGTGTGATACCTATATATATATATATATATATATATATATATATATATATATATATATATATATATATATATAACTTGAAACTGACCCCGCATATGGGTTCTACGGGTCCTAGTTCGCGCTCATTTGCAAAAAAAATTTCAAAATTCAAAAGTCGAGATCTCCGCATTAGTGAATTTTTTCTACGACAATTCACTAAAATATAGTCTTTGATTCTAGAATACTGTGGTCTCTGCAAGCGCAGTCGTAATGTTTGTAAATAATGCTATCACAACGTTGGTTAAACCGGGGTTCCTTTCATTTGTCTTGAGCTATATTTTTACAGCTCACTCCAGTATTAAAATCAATGGTATTTTCCTCACTATTTGAAACACGTGGGTGGGGGACTGCATTGTATATCAATACCACTCCATCGACTGAAGCTGTTCGGAAATATTAACGCACACCTAACCCGAATTCATTCCCCGTTGCTATTGATCTACTCATATTCTCTGAATATGTTAGAAGACGTGGTACCTACTTCATTCCAAGTCACTAATAACCGACTATTTATGAAATCAAATAAGTAAATTAAATTGATTGTCATAAAATATGTAGTGTATTAAGACTAAGGGAAAAAGAAATAAAACATATTTAACTGTGCACATTTTGATTATATTTTACGGTGTTCGGCGCACACCTAGCTCACTAGGAGAAATCGCCACTGGTCCAGTCTATTCTAGATCCCCGCCTGTACGGCGCCTCTATTTCTGAGTGTTACCAGTCCGGAGGTGATTGATTTATTATGTTGCAGCCGGGGAAATGCGTCCGTAGTAGGACTTCCATAGTTTCCCCCCGAGCTTGTAAAGCATCCCGTCGATGCTTTAAGTGAGACATTTTTCTTGTGGTTTATGCAGCTACCAAAACGCACTTACTGCGTCCAGATTTTTTCCTTAAAAACGCATCATATTTCGATAAAAAATAAAAAATGCATTAACGAATTTCTTCTACGAAAATTATCTAAAAAAAATTATACACCCCTACTCACTCCTGGTCCTGTAACTTCCTTGGGGACTGTGAACAAGACATTTTTCTTGGGGTTTGTGGATCCAGGAGGGCCCCAGGCAGGTTTCTGAAAACAGTTTTTTGAAAAGCGTTCGGGAGCTAAACTGCAAATTTACCGAAAATTCGCTACCAAAACGCACTGACTGCGTCCAGATTTTTTCCTTTAAAACGCATCATATTTCGATAAAAAATGAAAAAATGCATTAACGAATTTGTTCTACGAAAATTATCTTAAAAAAATTATACACCCCTACTCACTCCTGGTCCCGTAACTTCCTTGAGGACTGAACAAGAAATTTGTCTTGAAGTTTGTGGATCCAGGGGGGGCCTAGGCAGGTTTCTGAATACAGTTTTTTGAAAAGAGTTCGGGAGCTAAACTGCAAATTTGCCGAAAATTCGCTACCAAAACGCACTGACTGCGTCCAGATTTTTTTTTTACAAACGCATCATATTTCGATAAACAATGCAAAAATGCATTAACGAATTTGTTCTACGGAAATTAGCTTAAAAAAATTATACACCGCTACTCACTCCTGGTCCCGTAACTTCCTTGGGGGGTGTGAACAAGAAATTTTTCTTGGGGTTTGTGGATTCAGGGGGGGGGCTAGGCAGGTTTCTGAAAACAGTTTTTTGAAAAGCGTTCGGGAACTAAACTGCAAATTTAACGAAAATTCGCTACCAAAACGCACTTACTGCGTCTAGATTTTTTTTCTTACAAACGCATATTGCCCGCATCATATTTCGGTAAAAAATGCAAAAGCGCATTAACGAATTTGTTCTACGAAAATTAGTTTAAATATATATATATATATATATATATATATATATATATATATATATATATATATATATATATATATATATATATATATATTATATATATATATATATTTATATATATATATATATATATATATATATATATATATATATATATATATATATATATAAACTTCACTAAACCTACAGCGAAAGCATCAACTTTACTAAACCGACAGCCAAAGCATCAGAGAAAGGGTCTATTTGAAAGGAATTTTCTGTAAATATTTTAGTAAAATGAAGGGCAATGACGGTTGAATCTGAAACTTAAGGGTTTGCAGAACACTCTCCTTGCAACATTTTCTTCTCAAAATTCGTATTTGTTTTACGTTTTTTGCCTAAACATTGCCAATTTTGACGTTTAAAATTGCGAGTTTGACGTTTTGAGGAAAACTCCAAAATTTATTTCTTTAACTGCCCATAACTTCTTTGTCTTTAAAGCTAGAGATATAAATGTTGGTACAGAGTTCACTCTTTATAATAACAACAAGTATACCAAATTTGGTTGCCCTTACTTTGTTATTTCCGTAGATATGATTTTTTTAGAAAGAAAATACAAAATTTTCCGGGAAAACCTGGTCAGATTTTCCTGGCTAACGAACCTATCCAAGCCACTTGTAAAAAGAAGGTACTCACCAAATTTGATCAAGATTGGTCTATTATTTTTTAAGTTATCGGTCGGAAATATATATATATATATATATATATATATATATATATATATATATATATATATATATATATATATATATATATAACACAGATCTCCTCATTAGCGAATAAAAAATTAATAATTCGATAAATAGAAAATAATATATTTAATGAAAGAAATGTATGTTCCCGTTCACATAATACAGTTATTGGCTGGGAAAAATAATTAAACAAACAGATAAATTATCAAATTAATGTTTTGCTTGATTTAGGTCTCGCCCTAGAACCGCAACGGGTCGTCCAATTTCTGGAGTAGCTCGTCCGGGAACCCAGGCTCGACAAGGATCAGCAATTGACCGGCTCAAAACTGCGCGAGCGGTGACGGGACAATCAGCGAGAACCATCAGAATTGGCACAGCGGCAATGTTAACCCAAAAAGACGGACCTTTTATACAGGTATTCTCGATAATATACAAGCAAATAAGCCACAAATATATTTAAATCTTGAAATTGTTATTGAAAAGTGTTTACTTGATTTTGACGAAAACTTTTTTATGTCGTTTTTTTTTTGGCGATTCAAAAAGCAATTTTCTTAAAGGCTATTAGAAATAATATTGTCAAAAATATTTTATGGGAAGTGATTTAAAAAATACGACGGCGTCCTGGGCTCACGTTAAGAAATTATTTTTCTATAATTCTGAGATAAAAAAGTCAGAATTCTGAGATAAAAAGTCAGAATTCTGTGATAAAAACTCAGAATTCTGACATAAAAAGTCAGAATTCTGAGATAAAAAAGTCAGAATTCTGAGATAAAAAAGTCAGAATTCTGACATAAAAAGTCAAAATTCCGAGATAAAAACTCAGAATTCTGACATAAAAAGTCAGAATTCTGAGATAAAAAGTCAGAATTCTGAGATAAAAAAGTCAGAATTCTGACATAAAAACTCAGAATTCTGACATAAAAAGTCAGAATTCTGAGATAAAAAAGTCAGAATTCTGAGATAAAAAGTCAGAATTCTGTGATAAAAAGTCGGAATTCTGTGATAAAAACTCAGAATTCTGACATAAAAAGTCAGAATTCTGAGATAAAAAAGTCAGAATTCTGAGATAAAAAGTCGGAATTATTCGAGAGCTATACGACAGCATCCAGGTGGTGCCACTTGCAAAACGTTTACCTATTGACTATTGATGTGTAATTAAGTAGGTAGCTCTACCTGTGCCGGTTTTATAGTTAGTTGATGGTGTTAAAAATTAAAAGGAAACAAAATTGGTTCATTGACTATTATTCTTCTTGCGTTAATAGACTAATGCATAGTGCATAGGTGCCTATATTATGATTTTACTAATTATGTACGTAAATTAGTCGTCATATAAATATACAAGTGTATTATTGTTTTAATCGACATTATACCTCGGAAACTCTAGCTGAATTAAAGTCAAGTCAGCCTTAGAAGCATATAAATAAATGTTTGTGTTATTTTATCTGTAACGTCGGTCTATTTCCGCAACTATGGCCAATCACCGACACCAGGGAGCAGTTTCACCTCGCTATCCTGAAAATTTTACCAACCCTGCCGTTCTGCAAGGTTATTAGGAATATTTAACGTGTTTAACATCACATGGACACGGGACCGACGGCTTTACGCCCCCTCCGAAGGGCGGAACGTGCAGATATTCAACTTGCTCAAATACAATGCCACAACCTCGGTTGATGTTAATGTTACAGTGTGTACTGAAAAAAGTGAAAGAAGAACCCTGCGATCGAACCCAGTACCCTTCGGTTCAGAGGCACACGTTCTTACGACTGAACTACCGAAGCTCTTATAAATAAATAATCATGAGATAAACGTACGTTTGTTGTTGTTTGATGATTTGTTTTTGTTGCTCGATAAACATCATCATCATCACAAACGAAATGCGATACCATCTGTCGCAATCGAGAATCTCCGTCTGTAACTGCCCACATTCAATCAGTATTGTACCGTATATCCAGACGTTTTACTTTTGACCTACCTCTTCCTTTTTGTCTAGGTATGTATCTTTCAAATAAAACTACCACGAAAATGTTTTAAAATATGTCCTATATATATATATATATATATATATATATATATATATATATATATATATATATATATATATATATATATATATATTCAGCAAGCATTTCTATTCTGTCACCTCCTCTAACACACTTTTTTATTCGTGTTTCTATCGGTGTACCTTATTGTCTTTGTCATTTTGCTACAATGTGCACATTTGAAAAGCTTCTATTCCCTTAGTGTCCTGCTTAGTTAACATCCACCCCATCATTATAATACTCCATACGCATGACTTGATAAACCTCTACCTTCATCCAAATAAAACTCAATTTTTGATAGAAATAATAAGTATATTTTGAGAAAATTTATATGATTAAGCCTGCGTTAGACGTAAAATTGTTCAAAAATAAATATCAAGATTCACCCAACAATTTTTCATAGTTTTATAATATATATATATATATATATATATATATATATATATATATATATATATATATATATATATATATATATGTAATGTGCATTCTTGAAATGACTTTCTCTTTCTTGTGTTTTAAATTGTCTAATTTTAATAATAAAAATAATAAGAAGGCAATTAATTCAGCAATAATAAATAACGTGACTTTCTAAAATAGTTTTATTTTTAAGGTTCACGTAATAAGCATACGGTTTTTACATTACTGTCTAGGTGAATAATTCAATTATTTGACACAATTTTTTTTACAATTTAATAGTCTAACTATGTTACATATTTTATTGTTACCTCTAAAAAATACACACTATAACAATGTCTAAGGAATATAAATTAAGTTATTTTTTCTTTGTTTTCTGATTGACATTGCAGCACCTGCATTTTTAAGGAGTCAGATTTGGTCGGAATTTATTTGACAAAAGTTGGGGATAGACTGGCAGTAGCTAGAGTATTATTTTTATTCGTATTATTTTTATTATTAAAATTGTACAATTTAAAACACAAGAAAGAAAGTCATTTCAAGAATGTACATTATATATATATATATATATATATATATATATATATATATATATATATATATATATATATATATAAATTTATTATAAATCTGTGGAAAAATGTTGGGTGAATCTTTATATATATTTTTGAACAATGTTACTCCTAACGCAGAGTTAAGGTTATGATTTTTTCTCAAAATATACTTCTTATTCTTATCAAAAATTGAGTTTAATTTGGTTCTGAAGGGGGAGGTTTATCAAGTCATAAGTATGGAGTTTTATAATGACGAGGTGGACGTTGACTAAGTAGGACACTAAGGGAATAGAAGCTTTTCAACCATGGACATTGAGCAAAATGACAAAGACAATAAGGTACACTGATAGAAACACGAATAAAAAAGTGTGCTGGAAGAGGTGACAGAATAGTAATGCTTGCTGAAAGAAATTGATAGGAAAAGGCATAATATATAGAACATATTTTAAAACATCTTTCTGATAGTTTTATTTGAAAGATATATACCTAGACAAAACGGAAGAGGTAGATCAAAAGGAAAGCTTCTGGAAACATGGTACAATATTGATTCAAAGTGGAAGCTACACTGAATTAAAATGGGCAGTTACAGAGGGAGAGTCACGATTGCGACAGATGGTATCGCATTTCGATTGTGATGATGATGATGGTTATCGAGCAACAAGAACAAATCATCACACAACAACAAACTTACGTTCATCTCATGGTTATTTACTAATAAGGGCCTCGGTTGTTCAGTAGTAAGAACGTGTACCCCTGAATCGAAGGGTACTTGGTTCTATCCCAGGGTTCTCCTTTCACTTTTTCAGTACATACTGTAACATTAACATCAACCGAAGTTGTGGCATTATATTTGAGAAAGTTGAAAATCTGCACGTTTCGCCCCACGGAGGGGGCGTAAAGCCGTCGGTCCCCTGTGCGACGCGATGTTGGGCACGTTAAATATTCCTACTATACCTGCGGAACGGCAGGGTTCGGCAAAATTTCCAGGATAGCGATGTGAAACTGCTCCCTGGTGTCGGTGATTGGCCATAGTCGCGGAAATAGACCCACGTTAAAGATACAAAAACACAAGCATATTTATTTATAAACTTCTAAGGCTGACTTGACTTTAATTCAGCTAAAGTTTCCATGGTATAATGCCGATTAAAGTAATAATATGTTTGTATATTTATACGACGACTTATTTACGTATATAATTAGTAAAATCATAATATATGCACCTATGCACTATGCATTAGTCTATTAACGCAACGAGAACAATAGTCAATGAACTAATTCTTTCCCTTTAGTTTGTAAACCATCAACTAACTATAAAACCGGCACAGGCAGAGCTACCCGCCTAATTACATATCAATAGTCAATAGGTAAACGTTTTGCAAGTAGACGCTGTCGTATAAAGCTCTCGAATAATTCTGACTTTTTATCTCAGAATTCTGAGTTAAAAAAGTCAGAATTCCGACTTTTTATGTCAGAATTCTGAGTTTTTATCTCAGAATTCTGAGTTTTTATGTCAGAATTCTGACTTTTTTATCTCAGAATTCTGACTTTTTATCTCAGAATTCTGACTTTTTATGTCAGAATTCTGAGTTTTTATCACAGAATTCTGACTTTTTATCTCAAAATTCTGACTTTTTTATCTCAGAATTCTGACTTTTTATGTCAGAATTCTGAGTTTTTATCACAGAATTCTGAGTTTTTATCTCAGAATTCTGACTTTTTTATCTCAGAATTCTGACTTTTTATGTCAGAATTCTGAGTTTTTATCACAGAATTCTGACTTTTTATCTCAGAATTCTGACTTTTTTATCTCAGAATTATGGAAAAATAATTTCTTAACGTGAGCCCAGGACGCCGTCGTAAAAAAAGCTATCATCTCTGGTCAAATATTTATTTTACAAAAATGAGTCAAAATATACACTGAACAGTGGCGTGCGGTGACATTTCAAATAAGGGAAGCAATTCTCAGAAACTTACCTATTTGTAGTGTAACTCAATTCTTCTGTCGTTTTTGGCAAATTTTAATAATGTCGTCATAAAACTGTGGATTCTGAGACATTTACTGGACGAGTTTATTTTCAACTGACAAAATTGAAATTTGGGAAAGTCTTTCCTGTCCTGTTGAATTCCTAACAAAACTCTTGATACGTTTCAATGTAAAAAAATTTCGTCCTAAAGATGCACTAGTAGCAGGAATTGTTAATACTAATTCACATAATTTGAACACTTCAGAATATGCATTTTCCAATTTGGACTGTTTTAAGAAAGTTAAAAGTTCACTCGCGTTAGTTTTTGTGCCTATAAGATCGGTTTCATAAATGACTGTAAGTTCTGATCGTAATAAGGCTTTGTCAAAAGAATGTCCATGGTGGTGAAATAAGATTTGAATGAATCTTCTGGAAAAGATATCCCTTTAAATCCTCCAAAATTACACAATTCAAGAAATTTCAGGTCACTAAGATGATCAAATCTGCAGTTAATTTGCTGCTGAATTTGATCTATGGTTTCGTAGAAAACGCGGCGATAAGAAGTTTGAAGGTCTCCCACATTATCAGTGCTAAGACGCTTTCTTCGTGTCTCCACTTCTCCTAGTTCAATTGTTTTTACCCAGAACTTATCAAATTCATTCTACTTAAGGTAGCAAAAAATACTTTACATTCTTTAATATGATATATAGATTGGGATAAAATTAAATTTAATTTATGAGCACAACAGTGTACAAATAGAGCACTGGAGAACGTTTCCCGGACTTTAGCTTGAAGACCTCTTAAATGTCCGACCATAACAGCAGCCCTATCATAGCATTGGGCAATTAATTTATTATCAGCCTCCTTAATATATTTCGTAATATTAAGCACAATTTTATATAGAGCGTTTGCGGTACGATCTTCTGTCACATTTTTAAAGCCTAAAAATCTTTCTTGTACATTCCCATCCATTTTTACGTAACGTATTACTACAGATAGTTGACTTAAATTAGTTACATCCGTTGTTTCATCTAGATCAATAGCAATGAAACGAGTCTGTTCAATTTCAGATTTAATTGTGTTCAAAATAATAGTGACAGCAGCCGAAGTTAAGTCATTCTGAATGCGATTTTATGTCCCGCGAAAAACGTTAGACTGTTCCAAGTGATTTTTTAAATAAATGTCGTATTTGGCTATTAAAGAAACTAGGTCTTGAAAGTTTCCTCTATTTGCAGATGTAGTTGTTTCGTCATGACCCCGGAAGCCCAATTCATGCTGACCAAGCAAACACACAACATCAATAAGTCATTTTAATATGTTTTTGTTTTTATCAACCATTTCATTGTGTTGGCGATGACTAATTTATATCTGCTTGTCAACGGCGTATTCAATTCGCGTTTTTCCAAAGACACTTAATTTTAAAATGGTCTGTAAATGCACTTTAGACATAACATGTCTTTTTACTACTTTACGTAGATTATTCAAGTCGGAAAACCCACTTTTATTCCACACCCCCTTTTCAGTCACAAATAGACTACCAGGCCAACAAAACAGTTTATTTCTGTTTTCACAACCCGTTAACCATTCATATTGTTTATAAGTTTTTTCCGCGTTGAAATGTCGAGTACATGTTTTAGTTCTTGGGTTTAAGTTTTTTACAGCAGGTTTCGGCCTACCTTTATTAATAATAGCAAGTTTTTAAGCAAACGGTAAACCTGAAAATCCATTGGTTTTCAAAAACACACAATACAATCACAGTTATTATTACCACTTGTTTGTAAATCCCCACCCCCACCGACGCCGTTGTTAAAAGCTGATCTACTTGCAGCCATATTAATAATCATAAAATGCCCATGTATTTAACATAGTCAACTGCTTATATCTACGAAATAATCAGAGACATTCACTTTGTACGTGCACCAGGTCTTCCTAGTACAACACGTTCTAAAAATACGCGTACAACCGTCGAGCTAGGGTTTCTTATAGAGTTGCCTGCTGACTACCTGTATTTAGCCGAAGTCATTGCAACTCGTGCTGTTCGCTGGCGCATTTACTGCGACGACGTCCTTGCTAGGAGCGTATATACAAATACAGTATGATGCATAATAAATAATTATGTGTGTGAGCTTCCCTTGCTTCCATCGACCGCACGCCACTAACACTGAAACTTGTGTGCCAAGTGCATATACAACCAAACAAGATATTTATAAGCCACATTTGGCAGCTAAAACTTTCCTGCTCTCGGTGAAGCCCCTTTGGCGGCGGTTAAGATTTTCAAAATAAATGTTGTGTTTGTCACGTTTATATTTTCGTTTGTCCATCCAACTTAATCACATTTTTACGTAGGTATCCCGTCTCAATATCAGTAAATATGCCAAGAACAAGGCTCTCTCAAAACCGTTGTTCGAGTACTTGTTCTATCATGAAGGTGACGTCAGGAACGCCATGGAATTGGCGGTGCAGGCAACACAAGCCTGTGATTTCCAAGACTGGTGGTGGAAAATACAACTGGCTAAGTGCTACGTCGCCCTAAACTTAATCAGGGATGCAGAGCAACAACTAAGAAGTGCATTGAAGCAGCACTATCACGTTGAGAACTTTATAAGACTCACAAGGATATATTTCAGATTAGGTAAGCAAAATATAAATGATAAATGAAATAAGAGGAACAAGTATATAATACTTTATTTATCCTGTTCATTCTTCAGTCTATTCAAAGTTTTACAGAGGGTTCCATTATTTAAAAATGCAGATAATCCAGACGGTCCAGACTTGTAAATTGCCTTAAAAATACTAAGTGAGTGGTAACACACGTAGCATGTACCGTCACCTAGTTGCGGAACCAAGTAGTATGTTGTCACGGCAGCTCCAAATAACACAAAGTGTTAAAAATAGAAAAATTGTTGTGAGAATGCATCTAGCCTTACATATTTTGTCCCTATATTAGGGTAGAAATGGGCCAGGGCTGCCAATTTACTAAATTGTTGGTTGCTTGTATACAGTCTCTAGTTTTTAACACTTTGTGTTATTTGGAGTTGCCGTGACAAATACTACTTGGTTCCGCAACGAGTTGGTGGCAGGTGCTTCGTGTCTTATCACTCACTTAGTGTTGGAAGGCTGGCTACTATAGCCGTATTACTTTATAGGTGTATTTTCGCTGCAATTAGTATACCGTACTGACTAGCTCTAATGAGAGAGAAACCGGTCTACGGTTCTAATTGTGGTGAAAATGCATCTAGCCTTACATGCCTTGATATTTTTTTTGTCTGTGCGTTCTCTTTCACATGAAGCTGGAGTCATCCATAATCGTATATCTGATCACAGTGGTCAATATTTGTGTGTATATTGTGAGGGTAGAAGTGTAAGCAAAATTAAAAAGCCATTCCGTCAGTTGAGCAATCTGACAAAATCGTGTTTTTAAAGCCTCATAGTCTCTGCGCCTTGGTAAGATGTGCTTGAGGAAACGGGCGATGTTGATAGACAGTACGCAATTTTCAATGATTTGATTGTAGAATTTTTTGAATCGTCTTTCCCTACAAAGTACAAATTTACTAGGGATAGCACTTCAGCAGTGCCTTGGCGTCCATCAAGTATTAAAGCATCCAGTAAAAAGCTAAAAGATTTATACTTTCTTAATCAACAAACTAACGGCCTCTTTAGTGATTATTACAAGAAATACAAAAAAAAATCCAGACGTGATCTTGTGGCCGCTAAAAGGTTGTACTACGAAAACTTGACCAGAGACTCCACAAATAAAAACAAATCAGTCTGGAGTGGTGGTGGAAAGAAAAATGTTATCAGAAGAGACAAAGTAAAATTGTCGGTGAATGATATCATTTTAAGTGATACATTGAAATGTGTAAATGCATTTAATTGCTTTTTTGGCTCAATCCTGGAGATGTATGGTACTGCTGGGTATCTTCAAGTTTTGGAATCTTCTCCATTTAACAGTTCATCTATGATCTTTGCTCCTGTAACTGAAAAAGAGGCTTGATTTATGCAAACTTGAAACATTTAATGAAAATTCGCTACCATAACGCACTTGCTGCCCCCTGAAATTTGATTGATTAATTGTGACCAATAAGGGCTGCAACTAAATTCATCTGTTGCATTTACCGGTCACCTTTTGACAACAACTTTGTCCAGTTCTTCGATTACCTTTCTGAAAAAAACGACCATCTGATTTCTGAATATCCTTCCTCCGAGGTCACTATCCTTGGTGACTTTAATGTCCATAATAAGGAATGGCTAGGATCCTCAAAAACCGATCCACAAGGAGAGCAGCGGAGGCCTTTGCAGTCAGCAATTCTTTAGGCAATATGGGTCAGCAACCCACTTACTTTCCTCGCATCCCAACACACAGCTCAAATCCCTTGGATCTCCTTCTTACTACAAAACCTGAATGCTATAAGACATCAGTCACCGCCCTCCTGACTCGTCTGTTTCAGACATCTTACAATAGAAGCATTTTCCCTAGTAACTGGAAAACAGCTCGAGTACAGCCCATCCCCAAGAAAGGATCCGCCCTCCTTGGTCGCTCAGACCACGGCATGGTCACTGTTTCCTGCGCAATGCAACCCGAGGTCACACAGTCATCACACCCATGTATCGTTTGGCACTACAACTCCGCGAACTGGGACGAAATGCGGGATTACTTTTCCTCATTTCCATGGGCGTCTGTCTGCTTCTCCCATCCTAACCCTTCTGATATCTCACAAAACGTCACCGAAATAATCCAAGCTGGCATGTAATTATTTATTCCACGTACACAGAAAAACTCTACAGCCACTCAAAAGCCCTGGTTCTCTAAATCCTGTGACAAGGCCAGACTTGAAAAAGTCAAAGCTCACAAAACGCTTCTACACAATCCCAGTCAAGAAAACCGTCAAGCATTTAACGACGCAAGAAACCGCTATTGCCGCCTTCTTTCTGAGACAAAAAACTCGTTTAGTAACCACATCAAAAACAAAGTCTCTCAAGCCCCAACGGCAGCAAACCATTCTGGACTCTTGCTAAATCTATTGGGAATAATTTCTGCAAGAGCACATTCCCACCTCTTGTTTCACGGGATGAAACTGTTTCTACCGCTCAGGGGAAGGCTGAACTTTTTGCCTCGTTGTTCGAGAGAGAGGTACGAAAGATGCGCTCTTCTTTTAATATCAGGAAAGCCTCTGATCTTGACGATATCTCAGCAATTGTTCTCAAAAAATGCGCACCAGAACTTGCTCCTGTCCTGACTCGTCTGTTTCGGACAACTTACAATAGAGGCATATTCCCTAGCAACTTGAAAACTGCTCGAGTACAACCCGTCCCCAAGAAAGGATCCAAAGCGCTTCCTAGCAACTACACGCCTATTTCTCCCGTTTCAGTCGTATTTAAAGTGATGGAAAAGTATATAAACAGTGAATTTCTAAAATTTCTTGAAAAACACAGTCTGATCGACGACAGGCAGTATGGATTCCGTCAGCGCAGATCAACTGCCGACCTCCTTTCCTTTGTCACCCATTCTTGGAACAAGTCTATGGAACTACACGGTGAATACCAGATTGTCGCTCTAGACATATCCAAAGCATTCGACTAGGTGTGGCACGCAGCGCTGCTTAATAAACATCCGGCCTATGGCCTACCACCAAAACTCTGTACCTGGACAGCAAATTTCCACTCCAACCGGAGCATTTTTGTTGTCGTGCATGTCCATTCCTCTAAACTGTATCAAATTAATGCAGGAGACCCACAAGGTTAAGCTGTAGCCCCTACTTTGTTTCTTCTCCATACCAATGACCTTATCTCTAGCACATCCAACGCAGTTCACAGTTACGCGGATGACAGCACCCTCCACTCAAATATACAATATTCTAAGCCTGTCTCTTTAGCCGAATTAGATAAGGATCGCAGACTCATGGAGGGTTCTGTCTTTGCGGATCTCCAAAAAATATTAGACTGGGGAAGCAGAAATCTTGTACAATTCAACTCCACCAAATCTCAGTCTTGCTTTCTATCTCATAAGAGATACACCAGCCCTAGACCCATCACAATGAACAACCAAGTTATTTAGAGTAATGAGTGCTTTTCACTTGTTGGCATTTCTGTGGATCGAAATCTTAATTGGCACTAACATGTCACATCAATTGCAGAAGCAGCTGCTAAGAAATTAGGTTTCTTCTTCCGGGCTAGAAAATACTTTTCACCAGCTAACCTCTATATCTTATATACTTCACAAATAAGGCCAAACCTCCAACACTGCTCCCACATCTGGGGTGCCGCTGTCGCTTATACACTCGCTATCCAGGACTCCATTCAGAAGAGAGCTATAAGTCTCATCGGTGACCCTACCCTCACACAAAGGCTGCCATACCTTGCCCGCCGACGTGTCGTTGGTGACCTCTTTCTCTTTTATAGATATCTGCACGGGCACTGCTCAGAGGAGCTTTCTTCCATAGTTCCTCCACCTGCTGCTCCCAGCAGATCTACCAGGGGAACAGAGCGAATGCACCCTTTTACTGTCCAGGTCACCAGACATAGAAGATCTTGTTATGCCCGCTCTTTTGTCCCGAGGACTTCCAAGTTGCAGAACTCCTTGCCGGCGCATGTTTTTCCTTCTCCTCCGAACCCCCAAACCTTCAAGTCCAGAAATAACAAGTTGTCACTTTCCTCCTTGTTGACACCCGCGGTAAGATAGTATTTAGGCTGTAAGTCCTCGTGATGTGTTGTTGAGATGTAAAAAAATATAAAGTTATTGTTGGAACTCCTGCGACTAGGAATCCAAAGGTAACAATTCAAAAGAGTTTTATTTCTACTCCGTCGTGTCCGCTCTTTTATATGATTTCTGACGCTGTTAAAAAAGCCTTATCCACACGAGCAGGGTTTATCTCTGCGGCGAGATCGTAGCGTTCGTTTCAACTCGACTGCGACCGATTGCTGGTAGCCTCATCGGTTTCTTGATAACGGGGTGTTATGTAAGAAAATAAACAAATAACATTGCAATTTCAGCGACGACATCTGATTTGAACTGTGACAGATTTCACTCAAAAAGCTGTTTAGCTTCTGACTGCTAAACACTGGTAAATCGGCTTCTAGTTTAAAATTGTGTTATGGCAAATTGGCGTTTTCGAAAGTTTACTTACCATCATTTACACCAAATATATTTTCCGGATAACCCTGGTACTTGCGGATACATCATTTGTAAAATGAGGTTCCTTTATACTCCACTGGGTACCTAGACATAAATATATTATCATTCTAAAATAGCCTGCGTATTGATGTGTTAAATATTAAGCATGCCTGGATGATAATGATTTCAGATCAACCACTGTCAGCCACAGAGATATGCAAAGCTGGTCTGGAAGTGTTCCCTAACGATGTATCTATAATGACAGAATTATCTCGTCTATACGAAGCCCTGAACGATGCCCCCTCATCCGTGAAATATTACAGGAATATTGTTATTGAAGATGCCATGAATACAGAAGCGATCGCCTGTATTGGAATGTACCATTTTTATAACAATCAACCAGAATTGGCTCTCAGATATTACAGGTAATAGATTTTAATGCAATGCACTTTTATGTCTGCCTGTGCGCACCAACATTATCATTCACTATCTATTCAGATACAGTACAGTCCAAATGATACTTGCATCATCAAATTATAAAAAAACATTTTACAAATACATAACACAATGTTTTAAAATTCATGTCAAACACATCGTCATCACCTCAGTTTAAGAATATGTCGCCTTGTCACACAGTCATACGTGAGGAACGTCCCCTGTGGGGCCGGGGACTAACTAAAAGAATATGGGTATGGTAACTCCTGCCTGTCGTACGAGGCGACTAATCGGAGTCAAGCAGGTGGTAGTGGAATTTTCCTTTACGTGATAGAAAATGATTTTTTCACGCACGAGGAGGTACCACCCCATACATCAAGGGGCCAGTGAAGTCCCAACGGACGTTTCCGGTTCTGGAGTATGAGTCGGTTTCCCTTATAAGCAAAAATGATGATGACTCCTCCTTGTACAAAAGATTTCGGAGGTAAAATACCCCTCCATTGGGATCTCCGTGGTGGTGTACAGGGGGCGCCAGCATCAAGATTTGACATATTCTTCTCGAATATATATGGCCTAAATTCTAACCTGAACTCCGTACACCATTTCCTCGAGGCTAATAGGTCCCAACTCCTCGTCCTCACCGAAACCCAAATCAGTGCCAAAACAGCCACTAATCATCTTAATTTCCCGAGGTATGAGCTCCTTACTTTCTTTAGATTGCATGAAGGCGTGTGCGCATAGGTCCGTAGCAATCTACCCTGCACCAGACTCCCCAGTTTAGAAGCTGGAAAAAAATACATACTATGCATAAAACTTTCTCTCAGGGCTGCAACTAAATTGATCTGTTTTTTACCGGTCACCTTCTGACAACAACTTTGTCCAGCTCTTTGACCACCTTTCTGAAAAAACCGAACATCTGATTTCTGAATATCCTTCCTCCGAGGTCACTATTCTTGGTGACTCCAATGTCTATAATAAGGACTGGCTAGGATCTTCAAAAACCGATCCACAGGGGAAAGCAGCGGAGGCCTTTGCAGCCAGAAATTGTTTAGTCAATATGGTTCAGCAACCTACTTACTTTCCTCGCATCCAAACACACAGCTCAAATCTCTTGGATCTCCTTCTTACTACAATACCTGAATGCTATAAGATATCAGTCACCGCCCCGCTTGGCCGTTCAGACCACAGCATGGTCACTGCTTCCTGCGCAATGCAACCCGAGGTCACGCGAACTGGGACGAAATGCGGGACTACTTTTCCTCATTTCCATGTGCGTCTGTCTGCTTCTCTCATCCTGACCCCTCTGATATTTCACAAAACGTCACCGAAATTATCCAAGCTGGTATGGAATTATTTATTCCAAGTACACAGAAAACCTCTTGAGCCACTCAAAAGCCCTGGTTCTCTAAATCTTGTGACAAGGCCAGACTTGAAAAGTCAAAGCTCACAAAACGCTTTTACAGAATCCCAGTCAAGAAAACCGTCAAGCATTTCTGTAAGAGAACGTTCCCACCTCTTGTTTCAGGGGATGAAATTGATCCTACCGCCCTGGGCAAGGCTGAACTTTTTGCCTCGTTGTTCGCCGGCAATTCTACTCTCAACCCATCTCCAAAATAGTCCCCAATGCCGCGCATAAAATGACGGATATCATTTTCAAAACTAAAAAGGTACGAAAGATGCTCTCTTCTCTTAATACCAGGAAAGCCTCTGGCATTGACGAGATCCCAACAATTGTTCTCAAAAAATGCGCACCAGAGCTTGGTCCTGTCCTGACTCGTCTGTTCCAGACATCTTACAATACGGACATATTCCTTAGTAACTTGAAAACTGCTCGAGTACAACCCATTCCAAAAAATGATTTACAGCGCTTCCTGGCAACTACAGGCATATTTGTCTCCTTTCAGTCGTCTCTAAATCGATGTAAAAGTATATAAACACCGAATTACTAAAATTTCTTGAAAAACACAGTCTAATCCACGACAGGCAGTATGGATTCCGTCAGCGCAGATCAACTGCCGACCTTCTTTCCTTTGTCACCCATTCTTGGAACAAGTCTATGGAACTACGCGGTGAATCCCAGATTGTCGCTCTAGACATATCCAAAGCATTCGACCAGGTCTGGCACGCAGCGCAGTTTAATAAGCTGACTAAAACAAAACCATCCAAGCAATTACTAACGAAGAATACCTGCCACATTTATCATTTGACAGGTACATTCCCTTTGTAAATAATTAATTTTTTTCTGAAAAACTTTTGTAGCTTTAATCGAGTTTGTAACAATATATATTTAACGACACTTGCAGTACTTACATATTATATCTAAGACCAAATTTAATTTTTTTAGCTTCATATAAAATATACATTTTTTCAAATAATCGCTAACTGGGACTCTAGAACCGATCTCCAAGGTCCATTTAAGTTTAAAGGATTAGTGTTAATAATATATCTTACTAATAGTGTACAATTCTTATGAAAATTCACATACAATAACGCACTTGCTGGGTCCAGACTTTTTTTCGGAATAAAGAGAGCATTCTATAGATCAACTAAATGGGGAAATGGTATACAATTTTCGCAGATCTTTACAAAGAAACAGTTAAAAATTTAAAAGTGGTACACGCCAAAGAAGCACTATAATTTTGCCCAGGAAAAACTATTGTTGCAGTTCGCCAGGCAGCAAGAAATCAACAACTACGGGCTGTTGAATTTTAACTTAGGAACTCGAAATTGACAAATTTTATGACGATTTAAAGGGTCAATAACTAATAGGTAACAATCTGGTCATACTGTATACGACTAGCTCTGCTTATTTTGTATTCTCCGGTAGTGCATGAATATTTCACATTCCTTAAACTTTTTTGTGCGAGATGAAGAATTGAGAGAAGTTGTAAAGATATAGTATGGTAACACGATATAGCATTTATGAAGCACCCGCTTTTACTGCCTCCAGTGTTTCAGCTAAAGGTATTCAAAAAAGACAACTCTGCGCTTGTATATTTTATTACACTCGTTCATTTTCCTTTTAATATTATTATTATCTCGGCAAGATCATAATGACTCTAGAAGCTACCGGCTGCAGAAACTACAAGAGAATTGAAAAATTTTCTTGTAAATGTCTTCATGCAGTCTTATTTACTTTTTTCCTTGGAAAGCGGTGAGATTGATGGGTTTATTTACGTCGTAGTTGTAGTTGGTACGTTGGTTTTACCTCTATCGAGTATTAACAAATGAAGGGCGTTTTGCAAATACAATTTTTTAACAATAACCTTTGTTTTTTTTAAAGTTTGCTACCCATTAATCAGACAGTGATCAATTTCTGATAACGACCATAGCAGAGCTTCAAAGAAAATCTACCATAATAATTTATAAAAGCTCGGGACGCAGCAAGTGCGTTATGGTAGTGAATTTTTATTAAATGCTTCAAATCTGAATAACTCAGGTTTTTACAAACTTAGAAAGTTGAATTTTGGTGTATAGTAAGGCCTTATCCAGGGCAACATATTCACCAAATTTCATCAAAATAACTTTGTAATTTTCGCAGAAATTTTTTTTTTCAAATGAAAATTCAAAATTTGAATAACTCAATTTTCTAAAAATGCAGAAAGTTGAATTTTAGTGCGTAGTAAGGTCTTTTACAAGGAAACATATCTACCAAATTTCATTAAAATAGCTTTATAACTTTCGGAGAAATAGATTTTTTTGAAACAAAACTCAAAATTTTCCTGGAGAACCTTATCCAATTTTCCTGACTAACGAACTCATCCAAGCCATTAATAAAAAATTCACTAATAGTATAGCAGTAAGCGTAAGCAAAGCGACATGTTAAGAGTTAAGACTGTAACAGCGGCAGAAGCAGAAGTCAATGGAAGCCATGTGTGTTCGGTAAGAGCAAATTTTGGGAAGAAACTATTGACTAATAATAACAACAATTGACTAAAAACGATGCGAGTTGTAAGGAAAAAAATAATTATACTACAGAGGTGATAAATGATGATAAATTACAATAGGGTTATATATAATCGTAAATGCTGCCAATGATTAACAATCAGTGAATTCAGTATTATTGACATTTCTCTGAATCTTAAAAATGAATTTCATGAGTCAATGACAATAATAGCAGCTGTCATTGACTAACCAACGGCAACCACATACTTGATCTCATATAAGCGGTGATTTAAACATAAATGTTTCAAATTTGAATAGCTCAATTTCCTGTAACCCTAGAAAGCTGAATTTTGGCACATAGTTAGGTCTTTCCCAAAGCAATATGTAGACCAAATTTTATCGAAATTGTGGGAGAAAAAATTTTTTTTTGAAAGAAAACTCAAAATTTTCCCGGAAAACCCCGTCCGATTTTCCTGGCCAACGAACTCATCCAAGCCATCAATAAAAGAAAGGCACTTGCCGAGTTTCATCGAAATCGGTTAATTATTTTTTGAGTTATCAGACGGATATATATATATATATATATATATATATATATATATATATATATATATATATATATATATATATATATATATATATATATATATATAACATATAAAAATTCAAACTGACCCCGGATATGGGTTCTAGGGGTCCTAATTCGCGCTCATTTGAAAATTTTTTTTGCAAAGTCTCACCATCGATACCTCTCTATTAGTGAATTTTTTTAAAATAAAAATTCACTAAAACTGAAATCGATATATTTTGAAATCAACACAACATATTACCAAAATCACTTTATTTAATCATCAAGCAAAGCTCTAAACTACCATACAACTATTTTGACCATATTTATTTTATATTTGGACATTTCTGTCATGTATAAAAATTAAATCTTTCAGCCCCAATAAAATTCATTTCATATAAAAGTTATTCGAATGTATAAAGATGTATTCCTGTTGGAAGAAACATAATGTTAGCAGGACTATTGGTTTGATTAAAAACAGTAATAAGAATAATAAAAATAAATAAAAGTCTGGATGCAGCAAGTGCGTTATGGCAGCGAATTTTCTTTAAAATATTTTTAATAGCAAATGTCTTTTTTTGATGAAAGCAGGTATCAAACTTGGTTGCCTATATAGTAGAAACAATGTACCATATTTCATCGAAATAACTTTATTGTTTGAAAATATAGAAACATTTTTCAAAAGTCTGGATGCAGCAAGTGTGTTATGGAAGTGAATTTCCATTAAAATGTTTTTAATAGCAAATGCGAGCAGGCATCAATCTGATTACCGGTGGCAGCCTATGTGGTAGAAACAATGTACTATATTTTATCAAAATTACTTATGGTTTGAAAATATACAAAAATTTTCCGAAAATAAACTTAAATGTTGGTTTCCTAACCAACAAAGCTTACGCTAATAGCAAATTGAGTATTTGAAGTATTTAATGAAAATTCGGTAAATTTGCAGATTAGCTCCCGAACGCTTTTCAAAAAATTGTTTTCAGAAACATTACTAGGACCCCACCTGGATGCACAAACCACAAGAAAAATTTCTTGTTCACAACCCCCCAAGGAAGTTACGGGACCAGGAGTGAATAGGGGTGCTGGGCTGGGTAGGTAGTAAAAAGGAAATATGAGCAGAATATGCGAATAAAACTGCTTAAAGCTGTCTATTTGAAGCCATATCCCCATTAAACCCTGCCTACCCCACACAGTACCCCTATTTGTCCCAGGTCACGTAATTTCCTTGAGGGGTATGAACAAGAAGTTTTTCTTGTGGTTTATGCAACGAGGGTGGTTGTATGCACACGAGGGGGGGGGGGGGCAGACGAAGCAGATCCCCCCGGTTCGACTTGTGGCATGGGTGGGGGTGACTGCTTCGTCGTGGGGATTTTCCTTCCCCCTCGCGTGCATACAACCACCCACGCTGCATAAACCACAAGAAAAATGTATTTTTTAAAAATAAAAATTCACTAATAATCATGGTAAAAAATACTCTTATTAAAAAAACGTTTATTTGTAATTTCTAGTGATCACAATAAAACAATCAGAATACAATAAAAATAAAATGAAATGCAAACAAAATAAGTAACATTAATGCAAAAAGTAAAAATATAATGTTTTAAGCTGATTCTGCAATGATGCAACCCAGACTGGTGCCCAGAACAAACAAAGAAGGATATATATCTGGAAAGGCCATCATCTGGGCAGTGGTTGGTCGCTTTGTTGGATTTTGTTCTAGCATCATGTCTATCATGTCCTGCATCTGATATCCATATCTTTTAATGTCAACTTGTTTTGTCTTACCTTGCGCAATCGATAATATAACAGACGACATCTAAAAGCAAAAACAGCGCATTTGTTTAACGGATAAACAATTATAATTGATACAAGTCTGGACGCAGCAAGTGCGTTATGGTAGTGAATTTCCAGAAAAATATTTTTAATAGCAAATATGTCTCTTTAATGTAATCTGGTTACCGGCATAACCTATATAGCAGAAAAAATGTACCCTATTTTATAAAAATAACTTATTGTTGGAAAATGTACAAACATTTCCCGAAAATAAACTTAAAATTTTTCCGAAAAAACAGTTTCCTAGCCGACGAACCTTAGGTTAATAGCAAGTTGAGTTATTGAATTTTGAAGCATTTAATGAAAATTCGCTACCAAAACGCACTAACTGTGTCTTGATTTTTTTTTACAAACATGCATCATATTTCGAGAAATGCAAAAATGGAATAAGGAATGTTAAAAAAAATGTAGGTAACACCAACGACTTATGGGTCATCCTGTGAGTGTCAAAATAATTTTATAGGATGCAGCTGAAGACACCCTATAAGTAGGGTATACTATTTCTTATCGTATCTTGCATAATAACAATTATATTGAGCTTTACCGTAGAAATGTGTCACCCTGTACATATGTAAGCAGAAAGTAAATCCGGATATGAATTCTAGGGGGCCTAGTTTGCGCTCGTTTGAATAAATCTTTTTAAAATTCAAAAGTCGCGGTCTCCTCATTAACGAATTTTTTCTATGAAAATTAGCTTAAAATTATGGACCGTAATAAACTTCACCAAAACTACCACCAAAGCGTCTATTTGAAAAGAATTTTCTGGAAATATTTTAGTAAACATCAGGGGCAATGATGGTTGAAGCTGAACCTTAAGGGTTTGAAGAACACTCTTTGCATAATCCGTATTTCTTTCCGGTTCATTGCCTAAATGTTGCCAATTTTGACGTTTTAAATCGCGACTTTGAGGTTTTGGGGAAAATCGCAATTTATTTTCCTTTAAGTGCCTGAAACTTTTTTATATTTTAACCCACCTATACTGATGTAAATCCATGTATCAAATTTGGTTACCCTTACTTTGTTATTTCCGGAGATATGAATTTTTTCGAAAGAAAACACAAAATTTTTTAGGAAAACCTGGGCCGATTTTCCTGATTACCGAACTTATCCAAGCTACTTGCAAAAGGAAGGTATTCACCAAATTTGATCAAAATCGGCCCATTATTTTTTGAGTTATCGGTGTGATACACATTATATGTTATATATATATATATATATATATATATATATATATATATATATATATATATATATATATATATATATATATATATATATAAACATGTAAAAATTGAAACTAACCCCGGATATATGTTCTAGGGGCCCTAATCAGAGCTCATTTGAAGAAATTTTTTCCAAATCAAAAAGGCGGGATATCCTCATTAGTGAATTGTTTTTAAGAAAATTAACTAAAATTAATTTTTATTACACAAATGGCTATATACAGAATGCAAAAAGGGGCTTTTCATAAGCGTGTCTCACAATTTTTTAATGATTATTTGTAAAATGATATACAATGCGAGATTATAGTAAGAAAATGATATTTTAAATATAAAAATCATAATATAATTGGCCATTATCCGCGTAATGCTGAGTTTTACAATATCAGACTACAGAAATCAGAAACATAAATAGATAATAATAAGGGAGGTCCCAATACTGAACACTGTGGAACTCCCGATCCGACAGAAAGAAAAGAACATACTGCGATTTAGCAACACACGAGAACTCTGTAAAACATTGTAACGATTCACATTTTATCTGGAATCATTACTGGTTTAAAATACACTTAGAAAGCCCCCAAGTATCTAAATAATACCAAAAACCCTATCTATAATAAATATTTCAAGTTTTAGGTTTTAAAATAATTTTGATGGAAATTCGATAAGAAATTCTGTATCGTAAGAACCGTACTGAATTCCCTGAATAATATACGTCAAAATCTAAATTTCGAAAAACGTTGCATTTTTATTGGGGAAAATGAATATATCTATTGCCCTGAGATTCTAGGTAAATAACAGAAGCAGACGTAATTATGATGAAATAGAGAAAATCGGTTACCAAACGAACGGATGAGTCCATTATTGTGGAGGTGTGTATAGAAGACGTCGTGACTTCGCCACCGAGGTCTCGTTTTATCACATTCGAAGAGTGGAGGCTAGAAAGAGCTCGCGCACAGCCACCAACGGTCACGCTAAGAATTTTTGCGTGCAGCAGTTAGGAATTGCAGAACTCGACACCTTAGAGGAGAATCTCAGCTGGGACGTTGCCGTGTGAAAACCTTTGAGTCGCGGTGGTTAAATTTTATCTTAAAAATGGGCGATAAAACCCTTTCTGTTATCTAAAGCATCTAATAATAATTGTCAGTGATTGTTTAAAGTCATTCAGGCGGTTTTCGAGTTTAAATAAACATCGTATTTAGCATAAAAACGCGATTTTTTTGTTCCGACCTGATGCATTTCTTACCTTAATCAGAAACAGTTCCTGATTATTGTCGAAGTTTGAGTAAATTGGCAGTGAATTTCACTTGGGCCAATTCACATTTTAAATTACGATTTGCAAAGTTTCCGTCAAGCGAATTAAGAACATCGACATAGTTGTCAAATGGTTTCCTAATATTGGAGCAATAAGTCCACCAACCCAATTGGAGTCTGTGAACCTGTCTCAGGTGCTCATAGTTGATCCCACTTGGAAGGCATTTTCATGGGGTCATCAAGTAACTCAATACAGGAACATTGGGTGAGTCTGTGTAGCTCTTTTTTCTCTGAACCGGCACAATTTATTATGCAGCAATCTAATATCTGAAGCCTTATAACTTGAACTTTCCAAAATGACGTGAACAAATTTGAACTTAAACTGTCAGCGAGATGCTACAAGAATAACTGTAAATTACCTGTTTAATCTGTTCAATTTTATCTGTGAATTTAAACACATAGTTTCTGAAATTGTAGTTAGCAAATTTTGTCTGTAAAATATCTAACCGGTACATTCTTTTTAATATCTCTTATTTTCAATAATTAATGTAGAAATTTCATGTAGGAATATATATATATATATATATATATATATATATATATATATATATATATATATATATATATATATATATATATATATATATATATATATATATATATATATATATTGGAGCCTCACTCAAAGAACTGGCTAGTTAAAGTTATTGAAAAATTAATCAAATTGATTTACAAACGTCAAGTAATTTACTTTATCATTTGTGTTTGCTTTTTAGCTGCAAAATACAGTATTTCATCTTACATATAAAGCTCAAGCGGCTAACATCAGTATTTTAGTAACATGTAACCATCTTTATCTTGTTTTGTCATATGTAGGTAAATTGATAATTTATTTTTCTTGAAGTTCTTGCTGTTTATCTGATTTTTATTTGTGTGCAATTAATGTTTATTTGAGATTTACCAACCATTTTTATTTTATTCTGTTTGCTATTCCAAATTTAATTTGAATGAATAAATTTATATACTTTGTTACATTAACATATCTGTTTGATCGAAGAGAAATTCCTCCCTAGAGTCAACTTTTCTTTTGACGTCGGCGTAAACAATTATTCTTACTAACGATTATCTAGATATCTAAATTTCAATGTAACCTGGCACTAGTCTGGGGCGCCCATAAATATAGTACTCCAAGCAGTGCGAAACAAACAAAGAATGCATGTAAGTATTGCTAATCTTAATAAATATGATAATCTGATAGATAGCTATTTTAGGGTAGGGTGTTATAGGCAATCGTGACCTCACTATTGAGCAGATCTATATCCACCTGAGGTCAATCACTATATACCACGGTTTTCTCTAAGTTTTTCTTTGAAGGAGTTAACAACATTCAGACCGGAACCAAAATACATAGGTACCATTTGCTGTTGCATACGTTAGTACAAATAAAATCAATGAAAAGTTGTTAGCGTGATCGAAAGAAAATTCAGCCATCGGATTAACGTAGTATTAGTGAATTTTTATTAAAAAAATTCACTAATAGAGAGGTATCGATGGTGAGACTTTGCAAAAATTCTTTCAAATGAGCGCGAATTAGGACCCCTAGAACCCATATCCGGGGTCAGTTTGAATTTTTATATGTTTATATATATATATATATATATATATATATATATATATATATATATATATATATATATATATATATATATATATATATATATTTATATTTGAACCTAGATATATAAATTTTGTTAGATGGTAGATGTACTCACCGATCCTTGGAACATTTTCTCCATGGCACATAACTCATAGAGGATGCAGCCCAATGCCCATATGTCAGATTTGATGTCGTACGGTTTACCATCACATAATTCCGGAGCTAAATAATTACATGTTCCTATTATAGTGTCAGCTTTATTATTGCTGCAAGTAAAATATATTATTAGCTACCGGCTACACAGATTCACATACACAACAGCTACTAGTGCTTGGCTCCACCTTGGTTTTTTATCAGTGGCGCAACAAAACGCTGGTTCAAAGTCTTACTCAATACAAGTCTAAAATTTAATACTGAAAACTGTACATCGTATATTCTCAATTTAACAGGTTTTCCATTGAAAAACTGGTGGTAAATTTGCAGTTTAACTCCCGAACGCTTTTCAAACTTTTTTTTCAGAAACGCGCCTAGAACCCCTCCTAGATGCACAACCCACAAGAAAAATTTCTTGTTCTCACCCCCCAAGGAAGTTACGGTACCAGGAGTGAAGAGGGGTGCTGGGCGAGGTAGGTAGTAAAAAGGAAATATGAGCAGAAAATGCGTAGAAAACTGCTTGAAAGCTGTCTTTTTCACATCCTGACGCCATATCCCCCTAAACCCTGCCCACCCTGCACATCACCCCTATTCATACCAGGTCCCGTAACTTCCTTAGGGGGTATGAACAAGAAATTTTTCTTATGGTTTATGCAACGGGGGTTGTTGTACGCACGCGAGGGGGGAAGGAAAATCCCTACGGCGAAGCCCCCGGAAAAAGGGAGAAAAGGGCGACCCTTAAGTAAACGGGTACCGTCATTTCATGCATTTAGAGAGCGGCATTGCCGGACAGTGCTTATTGCTGTAGGGGCCTGCCTGTCAGGAAGGTCAGTTCAGGCAGGCCCCCAGAGCAATAAGCACCGTCCGGCAATGCCGCTCTCGCGATGCATGGATGGGACCCGTCTACTTAAGCATCACCGAACATCCCATAGCAAATACCGCGAAACGATCTAAATTTACACAAAAGAACAACAAATTTACAGAAAATTACCTTAACATCTCAAGCAAATGATGTGGGTCCGACCCTTGTGTAAGCAACCTGACCTGACCTTGTAATTTGACGGCCTCCGACATGACAATATCCTCATAACAAAAACAACATAGGAAACAAATAACACGTCACCGACCAAGAAAAGGGCCACACATGCACCTTATAAGTCACTATAATACCACTGGACATTAACAGAACAAGGTAAACAACACACAATTTCAGAAAAAACGTTCGTAATACACGAATGTATTAGAAAGCGTCCAAAGTGTACTGGTACTAGCGCCGTACTGAAAGCGATGTGTAAACTGTCAGTTATAATGACAATGTCCCATATTTCCAGAATATTCTAGGGATTCCCAAACACAATGTAAACCTTATGTCAAATGTAATGTTTAGGAGGGAAGGAGACGCCACGTGACAGAACCGTACTGGGAAATTGTTAAAAAACTGTGTAATGTGTAAGCAACTTTAAATGCGAACAACTCGGGAAATAAGGGAGAACAAAAGGTAACATTAGCGTCAGCGTGCATTTAAGACACTAAATTTTATCTATCAGCAGTCGATGTTTTGAAAATCGTTCGGGAGTTAAACTGCAAATTCACCAAACTGGTGAAGATGTCATTTTACCTTACCATTGACAGCGTTGTTCACGAGTCTAAAAACTCCTTTACGTTTTCAAACAAACTCAGTTAAGAACTACTGCAGAATGTCATCTGTTTTTCTATTAGAAACCGTTTAAAATATTTTTTCTCATTTATACAAACAAAAACAACTTCAAAACGTACCATTTTTCATCATTGTTTTTTTAATGAGACAAACTATAGATAAATAGAGTAAAAGTTCAATAAATTTTATTAAGGGGACAGGAGGCATCGACGTCTCTTTCGTAGAGGCATCAACATCTTTTCACGAGAACCTGAAATCAAATTTAGCGTGTTCGAAGCAACAACACAACCATCCCAAATTTAGTCAGGTGCAATAACATCGTTTCGATCTTCCGTAAGGAAGTTAACAAAAAGTTTTACTTTGTCAAAAACAACGATCGTATTGTAAATCGAGTCACGCCGTTTTTAGTGAATTTTCATTAACAGAGGTATCGATGATGAGACTTTCAGAAAATTTCTTCAAATGACCGCGAATTAGGGCCCCTGGAACCCTGGGCTCCGGATGCTCACGCAGGTGATTTCTTTGCCTCTGTGGCGACTTTGGTTGTTGCCCTCGAATTGAGGGTCTTCCGAATGATGCTGCAAATGTGCACAGGTTGCCTGTTGTGACTCCGTGTTTTTTCTTCTTCATCCAGAGTGTTCCCATCATCACCTGGCTATACCGTACTTATGATAGCTAATAAGTTTGAAACACGTGTATGCGGTTGTCTCCTTGCGGCCTTCCCCTTAACCTTTCTCCTTGTATATATATACAGAAATGCCGTGTTAAAAATCCTGTTATATATATATATATATATATATATATATATATATATATATATATATATATATATATATATATATATATATATATGTGTGTGTATCCAACCGATAGCCAAAAAAATACTTCACTGATTTGGACCATATGTGGGAATTACCCTTATTTTGTTAATGGCTTGGATTAGTTCGTTCATCAGATCTTTACGCCTAATTGTTCCTAACAAAAAATTAAAGAATATTTTGTAAAACGCAATATCTCTCAAATTCTTTACGTGATTGTAACAAGAATTTACAGCTTAAAAGAACATAAACAGTCATGGTTGCGTACCAATTAATGCAGGAGTTCCTCAAGGTTCAGCTTTAGCCCCTACTTTGTTTCTTCTCCACATCAATGACCTCCTTTCTAGCACATCCAACCCAGTTCATAGTTACGCGGACGACAGCACCCTCCACTCAAATATACAATATTCTAAGCCTGTCTCTTTAGCCCAATTAGATGAGGATCGCAGGCTCATGGAGGGCTCTATCTCCGTGGATCTCCAAAAAATATGAGACAGGGGAAGTAGAAATCTTGTACAATTCAACCCCACCAAATCGCAGTCTTGCTTTCTTTCTCATAAGAGATACACCAGCCCTAGACCCATCACAATAAACAACCAAGTTATTCAAAGTAATGAGTCCTTTTCACTTGTTGGCATCTCTGTGGATAGAAATCTCAATTGGCACCAACATGTCACATCAATTTCAGAAGCGGCTGCTAAGAAATTAGGTTTCCTCTTCCGGGCTCGCAAATACTTTTCACCAGCTAATCTCTATATTTTATATACTTCACAAATAAGACCAAACCTCGAATACTGCTCCCACATCTGAGGTGCTGCTGCCGCTTCTACACTCGCTATCCTGGACTCCATTCAGAAGAGAGCTATACGTCTCATCGGTGACCCTACCCTCACCCAAAGGCTGCCATTTCTTGCCCACCGTTGGTGCCCTATCTCTCTCTTTTATAGATATCTGCACGGGCACTGCTCAGATGAGCTTTCTTCCATAGTTCCTCCACCTGCTGCCCCCAACAGATCTACCAGGGGAACAGAGCCAATGCACCCTTTTACTGTCCAGGTCACCAGACATGCAACATCTTGTTATGCCCGCTCTTTTGTCCCGAGGACTTCCAAGTTGTGGAATTCCTTGGCGGCACATGTTTTTCCTTCTCCCCCGAACCTCCAAACCTTCAAGTCCAGAATTAACAAGTTGCCTCTTTCCTCCTTGTCGACACCCACGGTACGATAGTATTTAGGCTGTAAGCCATCGTGGTGTGTTGTTGAAATAAAATAAAAAATAAAAAAAATTCAAGTTTTTTGATTAAAGAAAAATAAAGTTATTCGAAATTAAAATCAAAATAATCCTCGACATCCCTTCAAATTCTGTAATGCAATCTACAATTTTGGACAAAGACAACTGATGTTACCTGTACTGCTATGCCATTTAAATAAATGGTGGATAAAAATGTAAACAATGGAAGTTACAAGTATTATTGCAACATGTCAGAATGTATACCATTGTGAAATGTACGACAGGAACGCAATCTCGGTGCGGAACCAGGTAACAGCTCTAGTTACAAAATGTTATAGATGGAGACATGTGTACAATCAACTAACAATTTTGTAGATTGTCAGACCTGGCCCATTTCTTTTATAATACCGGGACAATGTTTGCTTTTAAAAGCGCTAAATTTTAGCATGCGACAATGTTCTTTGCAAAACCTGCTCACAAAATGAGAACGATACTGATAAATAAGTTACTAGATCCATCATTTTTATTATCGATGATTTCGCAGGTTAGTTTTTTTAGTGAGTTTAGTAAATAGCACTTTAAAGCGTATTTCTGTATTTCTCATATTGTACGTTTCAAACAGGTACAGTCCCGCTTAAAATTAGACATAGCTACGTTTGTTAGGCGTCCAAGCCTATCGAGCTTAATCTAAAAGGTGCTTGCTTTCGGCGTCGACCGGATTTCAGTGTAGCCTTAGACAAAAGCTAGATTCATACCCTCGCGAGTTGCGAAATAGCCGCGAAACGTATTCCTATTGGTTTATTTAAAATAATATCGTAAAACTGTTGTTTTTTATTAGATTTTATAAATGTATTTTACTAATTTTTGTGTGCACACAGACACTATCTAAATGTCTTCCCTACTTTTCAGTTTGTGTGGCCCCAATGTTAATTAAGCCCCCCCCCCCCCTATTATACTCACTTATCTGGTGCCTATATATGTAATATAAACATAAAAAGGGAGTAAAACAGCAAGTGAATTTATTTACTTTGGTGCTGTATTCGATATTATCTGAAAAAGACATTATAGGCGACAATGTGGAATGTAATTTCGGTAAATTTGCAGTCTACTGCAAGGAGGATTTTTAGATTTATTTTTTCAGAAACATACTGAGAACCCCCCTTATATACACAAGCCACAAAGCAAATTTGGTGCAAACAACCCCTAAGAAACTTAAGGGACCAAGAATGAATAGCTTTGCTAGATGGGGAGGAAATCTGAGCGGAAAATGCTAAAAAGACATTTAGTTGGACTTTGAAAAATGCGTTTTTCACATTTTACAACAATACTTCCTTTAAACCCTGTCTGCCCCGCCCAACACCCATATTCGCCCAGGTCCAGTAACTTTCTCGTAGGTTGCTCCCAAGAAATTTTTCTTGTGCTTTATGCTTTGAAGGTAGTTTTATGCATGGAGAAGGGGAAGGAGAACTCCCTGTGTTTTTAGGTGAGGGGGCAGAAACCCTCTTTGTCCTGGGGGTTCTTCTTCCCCTTCTGCATGAATGCAATCACCCTCAATGCATGAACCACAGGAATCTTTTTATGTTTCGCTTTCTAGTGTATTTTTTGTTGAGTAGATTTCCTGTTTATCAACTATTTTGTTTGAGTTTTGTGTCCAAATTACTGTATAGATATTTATGTTAGACGTCATGTTTTTGCTTGCCCCTCTTTACCCTATTTTTTACCGTTCCTAATTAATTAAAGTAACGTTTTACAAGTTTCCATATAAGGCTAAATCAGTATAATATATTATTCTTATGAAAATTCACTACAATAACGCACTTGCTGCGTTCCGAACATTTCTTATAAATCGTCCGTCAATTGCTATTTTGTGTACATTTATTAAATTTATCTTGCACCACTTAAGTTTGTTTTATAATTAGTATACAAGAAAGTATCGTTTAAATCGAGTAGTAGCTATTTGGACTAACTTTACTGATGAATGTCATGTCCACTTTCTGAATTTTTTCGGTAAAGATGCTAAGACATACCCCCTTATGCATCAACCACAAGAGAATTTGGTGATTTCCAGCGAATAGTGGGTGCAGCGCGGACAAGAAGGTTAAAAGGAAGTATAAATGCAAAATGTGAAAAAATACCTTATAGTAGTCAACGGGAAGAAAGCTCTAATCAACCACCCCCGCCCTCCAACCAACCACCTAACTGACGCTCACGTTCTCCTGCGAAGTACCACCGTTCTCTCAGTTAATAGGCTAGGGGATTGAAAAACCACATCCTAATGCACCCCGTGCAGAATTCCAGGTAAAACGGAATACCCCCTACCAACCACCTCTACTCAGAGCAACACCTTAGATGCCCTTGGCTTTGACCCGAGAAATACCTTATATTGTTCTTCCAATTAAAAAACTAGCGGAAGCGAAAATCATATTACAATGCATTCTCGCAGAAAAGGGGTTAGGAGAAACCCTCTACCAACTGGCTCCATTCCACAGAAACCCATCTTACCCATCCCTTGATTGATTCTCGTTTCCCTTCGAAATACCCCGTTTTCACCCAATTAGAAAGATATGAGAAGAAAAAAGAGCACACCACATTGTAATTTGCAGTAAAGGATAAAAATAAAAAATAAATTAGTTTTAACTTCCGTATGTGGCCAGGCACTTGGTATATACCAAAAACAGAGAAAGGCCATTCAATGGCAATGCAGAAACAGGACCGTTCTGATGAAGTATTTGAAAAGCGTGAAGATATTACAAATTTGTAATGTAAATAACTCTGCAAAGAGAAATAACCACAAGGTAAAATTGTATCCATGTGCATCTGCCAGCAGTAGGTTTATCTAAAACTGACATGTCGCTCATCTGCGAAATCACCCTATTTAGTGTTAACAAAGTCAATTTACAGTCAACCGTTTCGAGAAAAAATACATTAAAAAATGTGTTAGAAAATTCAGAATATAAAGATAAAACCATCGAAAAGTCAATGCTCTATGAAAATAATGGTAAATATTGCAATCTAAAATATGTTGGACAAACTAGGAGATCTATCTAAACTATATTTAACGAGTACTTATCGCAACTAAGAAATGGTATACCTAGTAGATAAGTCGTCTGTTGGTCACCATATTTTCGATAATAATCACCACGTATATAGAGAAAATGTTAACTTAATCGAAAGTATTTAGCATCTTAACGGATTTGAAAGTATATCTGGGGGTCAGTATAAAAAATTTGCAATGAACCACATGAGGAAGTGGGAAACGAAAATAATAAAAAAAGTTCTGTATGAAAGTCTTTCGGGCAGATAATTTAGGGAATAAATAAACAAATGTACACATTATATTTTTCTTAACCCCTGTTACGCCACTGTTTCTTATTCTTATTCCCCATCCTCATCTTCATCTTACATGACTACTAGAATTAACAAGATTTAAAGGCCGATTTCCAGGCGGTGCCGAAAGCGATTGATATATATGTAAAATACCAGACATACTTACACATATACAGATTACAGAAGAATATTATACACTGTGTTACCCTTCCTCTGTCTCTATATGAAAATTAAATTACATTCTACCTGCTCTACGCTCTTCTAGACGATTCTTTGTTGGATCTAAGTTACATAATCTAGCACGTCCACTATACAGCGTGTTTTCAAAAATGGATTCTTAGAGCATATAGAGCACAGAACTAGAAGACAAAAACGATACATACAGTGTGTCCCAAACTGGATGGGAATGTACTGCTATCTCCGTTATTATTAGAGATAGAGAGACGGCTAAATTAGCAATGTTTTGTAGAATTTCATGCTCGTTCCAACTATGACTTGTATTTTGTCCTGCCTCTTTGCGTTTTAGAGTTATTTTGAAAAAACCAAAATTTGTCGATTTCATTTTCTTCACTATCTAAGTCATGTCAAAATGTTCTTCATTACTTAACATGTTGTTAAATAGTATTTCAGATAAACAGGAAAAATTTTAAGCAACATGTTAAATACACCTCAAATTGCTCAGATAATTAAGAATGACAGTATTCTTAATTGTCGCTATAGTGTTATATCCATAGCAACCTTTCTTCGTTTGTCGACTTCGCTCAAACTTATAAAAAGGTTTTTTTTCATGTTGGTTATTGCTTAATTATTTATAGTAAAACTCACGTTATATCCTTGAGAATGGAATAAACTTTTCCGAAAGCTCGGCTTATTAATAAAGAGTTTTATTTTACAACTGACGGCTTTCCCACAATTTTTTGAGTAAATAACACTATTACCGTCACTAAAACTTAATACTATATATATATATATATATATATATATATATATATATATATATATATATATATATATATATATATATATATATATATATAGGGTCGCTGATAAGTCTGGAAACGGTCGATTATCCGGGAAAATATACAAGGTGTCGAAAAAAGTTTTATACAAAAGTTTTTGGGTTCTTCAATGTCTACTAGGCGGTGATAATTTCATTTATACAGGGTTGGTCATACAGGCGTGGCACACCAATATTAATTTTTTTTTAATGGAACCCCCTATATATTATTCGATATTTCAATCCTTCTCTTAATTTTGAGCAACATTTATCAGAAGCATGATGTACATAAACTCAATCGTTTCCGGGTAAAAAAATAAATAAAAATAAACGCTATTGTTTTTAAAATCTATTGGATGAAGAACAAAAATAAATGAAAAGTAGAATATCTCTTGAAAACAATCTGTGAGTGTGAAAAGAACCGGTTGCGATGTTTTTAACATTGTTTGAAATCCTATTTTATAAGATGTTCAAAGTGTTCTCCATTGACCTCCTGACAATAATGAATTCGCTTAACAAAACATTGCACTGCATTTACAAGAGCGTTTTGAGGAATGTTATTAATTTCATGCACAATCCTTGCATGCAACTCTTCAATACTCTGCGGTCTATTTTGGTAAATTAAATTTTTTACATGACCCCACAAAAAAAAGTCAAGCGGCGTCATGTCGGGAGACCTAGCTGGCCATTCAATAGTTCCCCTGCGCCCTATCCATCTGCCAGGAAAGGTTTGATTCAGATATTCTCGTACCTCAATTCCAAAATGAGGGGGTGTTCCATCCTGCTGAAACCATATTTCTTCCGCTGGTAGATTTGGGTCGTTATTGTTCGGAAATAATCGACTAACGTCTGGAACAATTGATTCTTGCAAAAGTGTCAAATATCGAGCAGAGTTCAAATTACCGTATATAAAATACGGTCCTATGATATGTCCACCAATAATAGCACACCAAACATTTACTTTTTGCGGTCTTTGGGTGTGAATTTGTTCCATCCAATGTGGGTTTTCGTCTGACCAGTACCTACAGTTGTGTCGGTTGACTTGTCCATTCAAACAAAATGTAGATTCGTCGGAAAACAAAATGTGGTTGGCAAAGTTAAAATTTTGGCGTAACTTCTCCATAATAAGTTCACAGAACTCGATTCTGCGATCAAAATCGTCTTCACTCAGTTCTTGCAATAAATGAATTTTATATGGACGGAACTTTTTCCGCTTCGTAATCTTTTGAATTGAATATCGACTCATATTGTGATTTAAAGCCAATTGCTGTGCCGAAGTTATCGGATTTTCCACCACATCCAATATTACATTCAAAGAATTTTCTTCATTTGTAACGGTTACTGGCCTTCCAGTTCTAGGTTTATCCTTGATACCGCCAGTTTCGTGAAAACGATGCAAAGTTTTCGAAACTGTGGATTTGGAGATCGATTCCCGCTCAGGATGCAACTCATTGAACATAATCACCACTTGAGCAAAACTTCGTGTTCTATCACCGTACCCTATCATCATTAAAATTTCGATACGTTCGGTTTCACTTAAACTTGCCATTTTGCACAAAAACTGTTGACACTAAATTACTAATGTTTCAAAACTGTTGACACTGAATGAATGTTTGACATTCGTTGTCCTGGAAACATTTTAAAACAAAAGAATAATACTGCGTTTCTTAATGGCATCTTATCTTATCTTGGGATTCCAAACAATGTTAAAAACATCGCAACCGGTTCTTTTCACACTCACAGATTGTTTTCAAGAGATATTCTACTTTTCATTTATTTTTGTTCTTCATCCAATAGATTTTAAAAATATAAAGACGCAGCAAGTGCGTTATGGTAGTGAATTTTCATAGAAATGATCTGGCACAAAATATTTTATTATAACTTTTTTTTCTTGTAACATAGAAATCTAAATTTTGGTGTATAGTTTACTTTTTATATCGTAAACCTACCTACCAAATTTGGTTATCATAGATTTTATATTTTTTAAGATAAAAAAATTTTTCAAATGAAAACTCAAAATTTTTCCGGAAAACCTCGTCCAATTTTTCTAAAAAACGAACTTGTCAAAGCCATTTACAAAAGGAAGGTACATGCCAAATTTTATTAAAATCGGCTTATTACTTTTTGAGATATGAATTTTTTTCAAATGAAAACTCAAAATTTTCCCGGAAAACCTCATCCGATTTTCTTGACTAACAAACATGTCAAAGCCATTTACAAAAGTAAGGTATGTGCCAAATTTTATTAAAATCGGCTTATTACTTTTTGAGATATGAATTTTTTTCAAATGAAAACTCAAAATTTTCCCGGAAAACCTCGTCCGATTTTCTTGACTAACAAACATGTCAAAGCCATTTACAAAAGTAAGGTATGTGCCAAATTTTATTAAAATCGGCTTATTACTTTTTGAGATATGAATTTTTTTCGAATGAAAACTTAAAATTTTCCCGGAAAACCTCGTCCGATTTTCCTGACTAACGAACTTATCCAAGCTATTAACAAAAGAAAGGTACATGCCAAATTTTATCAAAATCGGCCCATTATTTTTTGAGTTATCGGTGTGATACATATATATATATATATATATAAATATATATATATATATATATATATATATATATATATATATATATATATATATATATATATATATATATATATATATATATATATATATATAAATATATATATATATAAACATATAAAAATTGAAACTGACCCCGGATATGGGTTCTAGGGGTCCTAGTTCGCGCTCATTTGCAAAAATTTTTTCAAAATTCAAAAGTCGGGATCTCCCCATTAGTGAATTTTTTCTACGAAAATTCACTAACAGTAGCGTTTATTTTTATTTATTTTTTTACCCGGAAACGATTGAGTTTAGGTACATTATGCTTCTCATAAATGTTGCTCAAAATTAAGAGAAGGATTGAAATATCGAATAACATATAGGGTGTTCCATTAAAAAAAAATATTGGTGTGCCACGCCTGTATGACCAACCCTGTATAAATAAAATTATCACCGCCTAGTAGACATTGAAGAACCCAAAAACTTTTGTATAAAACTTTTTTCGACACCTTGTATATTTTCCCGGATAATCAACCGTTTCCAGACTTATCAGCGACCCTGTATATATATATATATATATATATATATATATATATATATATATATATATATATATATATATATATATATATATATATATATATATATATATATATATATATACAAACACAGATCTCGTCATTAGTGAATTTTTCGTTTTACGAAAAATTCGCTAACATAAACTTAGCGTTTGAGCATAGTACTCATTTAGGTTAAATAATCTTAAATAGCATTCAACAAAATTAATTAAATCCTATCTTATCTGACTTGGTGCCGGAAAATAAGTACACTTGGAGAACCCAAATCACCACAACACATTTTAAAAGACCTGACGATCGTTTCACTAACCAAGTTAGTGACCTGACCTGACCTGACCTGACCTAACCAAGTTAGTGAAACGATCGTCAGGTCTTTTAAAATATGTTGTGGTGATTTGGGTTCTCCAAGTGTACTTATCAGTGCTCATCACAGGTTCAAATCTTCACTTAGCCGGAAAATATTCAAAAATAACAATTTTAATTTAAAAAGTACATCGTTCAATAAAAATTTTTACGGTCTTTTTGAATATTGCAAAAAATTATATTAAAATATCCAGGGTGTTGTTTTTATGCAGAAAGAATTTGTAAATTTTCTAGTGAAGCCGGACCTGGATTTTTTTTTTAATTTCAACAACACACCACGAGGGCTTACAACCTAAATACTATCGTACCGTGGGTGTCGACAAGGAGGAAAGAGGCAACTTGTTAATTCTGGACTTGAAGGTTTGGAGGTCCGGAGGAGAAGGAAAAACATGTGCCGGCAAGGAATTCCACAACTTGGAAGTCCTCAGGACAAAAGAGCGGGCATAACAAGATGTTCTATGTCTGATGACCTGGACAGTAAACGGGTGCATTCGCTTTGTTCCCCTGGTAGATCTGTTGGGGGCAACAGGTGGAGGAACTATGGAAGAAAGCTCCTCTGAGCAGTGCCCGTGCAGATATCTATAAAAGAGAGAGAGAGGGGGGTTACCAACGACACGTCGGTGGGCAAGGGATGGCAGCCTTTGGGTGAGGGTAGGGTCACCGATGAGACGTATAGCTCTCTTCTGAATGGAGTCCAGGATAGCGAGTGTAGAAGCGGCAGCAGCACCCCAGATGTGGGAGCAGTATTCGAGGTTTCGTCTTATTTGTGAAGTATATAAGGTATAGAGATTAGCTGGTGAAAAGTATTTGCGAGCCTGGAATAGGAAACCTAATTTCTTAGCAGCCGCTTCTGCAATTGATGTGACATGTTGGTGCCAATTAAGATTTCGATCCACAGAAATGCCAACAAGAGAAAAGGACTCATTAGGTTGAATAACTTGGTTATTCATTGTGATGGGTCTAGGGCTGGTGTATCTCTTATGAGAAAGAAAGCAAGACTGAGATTTGGTGGGGTTGAATTGTACAAGATTTCTGCTTCCCCAGTCTAATATTTTTTGGAGATCCGCGGAGACAGAACCCTCCATGAGTCTGCGATCCTCATCTAATTGGGCTAAAGAGACAGGCTTAGAATATTGTATATTTGAGTGGAGGGTGCTGTCGTCCGCGTAACTGTGAACTGGGTTGGATGTGCTAGAGAGGAGGTCATTGATGTGTGGAAGAAACAAAGTAGGGGCTAAAGCTGAACCTTGAGGAACACCTGCATTAATTGGATACAGTTTAGAGGAATGGCCATCCACAACAGCAGACATGCTCCTGTTGGAGAGGAAATTTGCTGTCCAGGTACAAAGTTTTGGTGGTAGGCCATAGACCGGAAGTTTATTAAGCAGCGCTGCGTGCCAGACCTGGTCGAATGCTTTGGATATGTCTAGAGCGACAATCTGGGATTCACCGTGTAGTTCCATAGACTTGTTCCAAGAATGGGTGACAAAAGAAAGAAGGTCGGCAGTCGATCTGCCCTGACGGAATCCATACTGCCTGTTGTAGATTAGACTGTGTTTTTCAAGAAATTTTAGTAATTCGGTGTTTATATACTTTTCCATCACTTTAGAGACGACTGAAAGTAGAGAAATATGCCTGTAGTTGCTAGGAAGCGCTTTGGATCCTTTCTTGGGGACGGGTTGTACTCGAGCAGTTTTCCAGTTACTAGGGAATATGTCTCCATTGTAAGATATCTGAAACAGACGAGTCAGCACAGGAGCAAGTTCTGGTGGGCATTTTTTGAGAACAATTGCTGGGATCCCGTCAAGGCCAGATGCTTATCTGGTATTAAGAGAAGAGAGCATCTTTTGTACCTTTTTAGTTTTGAAAATGATATCCGTGATTTTATGCGCGACATCGGGGACTGTTGGTGGTTGAACATTTGGTGGTGGGTTGAGAGTAGAATTATTGCCGGCGAACAACGAGGCAAAAAGTTCAGCCTTGCCCAGGGCGGTAGAAACAATTTCATCTCCTGAGACAAGAGGTGGGAACGTGCTTTTGCAGAAATTATTCCCGATAGATTTAGCAAGAGTCCAGAAGGGTTTGCCGCCGTTGGAGCTTAAGAGGACTTTGTTTTTGATGTGGTTATTAAACGAGTTTTTTGCCTCAGAAAGAGTGCGGACATAGCGGTTTCTTGCGTCGTTAAATGCTTGACGGTTTTCTTGACTGGGATTATGTAGAAGTGTTTTGTGAGCTTTGACCATTTTAAGTCTGGCCTTGTCACAGGATTTAGAGACCCATGGCTTTTGAGTGGCTGAAGAGGTTTTCTGTGTACGTGGAATAAATAACTCCATGCCGGCTTGGATAATTTCGGTGACGTTTTGTGAGATATCAGAGGGGTCAGGATGAGAGAAGCAGACAGACGCCCATGGAAATGAGGAAAAGTAATCCCGCATTTCGTCCCAATTTGCGGAGTTGTAGTGCCAAACGATAAGTGGGTGTGATGACTGTGTGACTTCGGGTTGCATTGCGCAGGAAGCAGTGACCATGCCGTGGTCTGAGCGGCCAAGGGGGGTGGTGACTGATATCTTATAGCATTCAGGTTTTGTAGTAAGAAGGAGATCCAAGGGATTTGAGCTGTGTGTTGGGATACGAGGAAAGTAAGTAGGTTGCTGAACCATATTGGCTAAAGAATTGCCGACTGCAAAGGCCTCCGCTGCTCTCCCTTGTGGATCGGTTTTTAAAGATCCTAGTCATTCCTTATTATGGACATTGAAGTCACCAAGAATAGTGACCTCGGAGGAAGGATATTCAGAAATCAGATAGTCGGTTTTGTCAGAAAGGTAGTCAAAGAGCTGGACAAAGTTGTTGTCAGAAGGTGACCGGTAAATGCATTAATTATTAATACCTCAATCGATTTGACGGGGTAGGGTGAGTACGTGCACCAAATATCAAAAAAATATACAGGCTGTTTCAAAAGTTATGGGGCAATACAAAATGGGAAAAATTGATAAAACACCCTGTATCTCGGTTATAAGGAGCCAAAGACTAATTAATTATGGCTTATTTATACCTCAGTGACCCCTATCTAAAGTTTAACTATTTACCTTTCCCAATGAAACACTCTGTATACAAGTAATCTACAATTAAATTTGACGTGTATTTTTATCACAACGCTAATAATTATCTATCAAGTCTCTTTGCTAGCCACTTACCTATATGCCAAATTAAATAATATCACAAGCTAAAAAAGGTATACTTACTTGACCAATGTTTTAGATATTCCAAAGTCACCAATTTTTATAACGTCAGAATATATACCAGTCAAAAAAATATTTTCACATTTTAAATCTCTGTGTATGATCTTCTTCGAATGAATATGATCAAGTCCCATTAGAATCTGACAAAACAAATTCATGACCGTCTAAAACAGCAGATTAAATTAGGTTTATAACTTGTGGCAAACACTGACACATGCGCTTTGGGAAACCAAATTCACTTCAACACACCTTTACTCTTTATTGTTTCACAAACAAAGTCATCTTAACCAGTCCTTACCTGATTCCTATCTCTGAGACCTTATATCTAAATATTACCTCTAACCTAATCGACCAAGACTAACTTAGCATAACCTTATCTCACCTGACTTGACCACTGATCTTTAAAATCTGACCTTTAACGTCTGGCTTCTGATCTTGACTTGAACTGACTTCACTGCATAGAGGTGGGTTATGAAATCATCAGCTTTTAACCGGACGCCTCCAAACTAAAACCATGTTGGTATTTCCAGCCCTAGTCCGATTCTGACCTCGCTATTTTTTCAGATGATCTCATGCTCAGCTCGCTAAAAAATTCTTTAGAAACATGGTTAGAACCACCTCTATAACCTCTGTATGTATAAACCACAAGTGAAATGTTATGGCTTCAACCCGCAAGAAAGTTACGGAACCCGGAACGAATGGTGGTACTGGCAGAGAAAGAAATTCAAACCAAATGTAACTGCATAAACAACAGCTTATAGAAGCCAAAGGAAAAAAAAAGCCCCCACAAACTGTCCTTCTAAACCACCTCCTGTTTCGCCCCGAAAATCTCACTCTGTCAATTCAAAAGCTAGGGAAAAAATATCATAATTCACCTCTGCAGAAGTTCACGGGAAGGATAAATGCCGTACCAACCGGCCACCCTCGACAAATCACCTTACCTACCCCCGGACCTTAACCCTCGTTATTCCCAGAAGTTGTCCGCATGGCTTCTAGAGAAAAGCATCCTACAGTGGTTTTTGCTTCTTCTAGCTGGTTAATTTTTTAATTGACGAAAGAGTCATTTTCACTTGTTGGCATTTCTGTGGATCGAAATCCCAATTGGCACCAACATGTCACATCAATTGCAGAAGTGGCTGCTAAGAAATTATGTTTCCTCTTAAACAGCTTATAGAAGCCAAAGGAAAGAAAAAAAGCCCCAACACACTGCCCTTCTAAACCACATCCTGTTTCGCCCCGAAAATCTCACTCTGTCAATTAGAAAGCTAGGGAAAAAATATCATAATTCACCCCTGCAGAAGTGCAGGGGAAGGATAAATGCCCTACGAATCGGCCACTATCGACAAATCACCTTACCTACCCCCGGACCTTAACCCTCGTTATTCCCAGAGGTTGTCAGCATGGCTTCTAGGGAAAAGTATCCTACAGTGGTTTTTGCTTCTTTTAGCTGGTCAATTTTTTAATTGACGGAAGAGGGGTCTTTCTAGGAGAAACTAGGGATGAGTTAGAGGCGTAGCTGGATGGCGAGGACGGTTGGTAGGGATTTTCTCGCCTTAGACGTCTATGAACTGCTCTTTACTTTTTGCATTTATATATATTTTTAATTCTTCTCCACCCAGCACCTCTATTGACTGCGGGTCCCGTAATTTACTTGGGGATTGAAAGCGCAACATTTCTCTTTGGGTTGATGCATACTGTGATGGTTCTAAGTACGTGTTTGAAAGATTTTTTCAGGAATTGATCGTGAGGTTGTGTAAAAAATTAATGTTACCTTTGAACCAGATATCTGGCGTTTGACTTCTGATCTGACTGACCGTGACTGACCTGGAGTAGCTTAAACCGACGTGGTTTGACTTTAGACATCTAGCTTCTGTTCTATGAATCTGCTTTCACCTGACTTGATTTTTTACCGAAGGGTTTTGAAATAATTGATATCACGTAACTCTAGCTGGACGCTTATCAACTGAAGCCACTCCTCGCCTACTCTCTAGCATGTACACTGAAATCTGCTCGTAGGAATGGATCTGATCTAACCTGGCTGTTGTTTCACCAACAAGTTAGCTTAATCAACTACCCCCCTAAATCAAGTCAACTTATTGGTAATATGTTCAAGCTTAAAACTGTGCTGTAGTGATTTTTGGTTTCCCAAAGTTACATTGAGCTAATACAAAAAATAATTTAACACGAAAACCACTTACTTGGGGTTCAAAACAGTTAGGCTTGTACTTTTTAATTAAATCGTAGAGGGTTCCCTTATTTGCGTATTGCATTGCTATATAAAATACCCCAGCCTTTATAAAACTATCATAATACTGAATAATATTGGGGTGGTTCAGATGTTTCAGAATGGCCACTTCGTTTTTGGCGCTTTTCAATTGTTCCCCTTCGAGATTTGTGTTGATTTGTTTTACTACTATCTTTTGATTGTTGTGTTTCCTTTCACAGAGATGAGCGGTTCTAATGGAGTAAAAAAGTAAAAAGAAATAAGTAATTTTTTGTTTTTTAGTATAAAAAATTTCGAAACTCATTGCCAAATATGTATATGTCAAAGTAAGAGAAACAAATCAGTGAAAAGGGTACGCAAAACTGTTTTAAATTTTAAAGTGACTCGAAACACATGCGTTTTTGTCCTTATAGTAGATTTTCAGTGAAAAAATCAGACACAGCAATGACTAATTTTTATATATTTTTAGTAATCTGCGACAGGAAATGTTATTAAATCGGCGGGGCTCTAGAAAGTTATTTTTTATATTGTTTACATCTGAAATTAATCCTACCTTTATTTTATCTACGAAATTACAATACCTAGTGAATAAATTATTATCGTAAAACTGTATATTATTATCAATTATAAATGGCTTACCCATACGCGCCTTTACCTAACAATTCTATTACATTATACATTTCCATCTTTGATATTTTTTCAAAATACACAACACTACTACAAATATATAAACGAGTTTGGCATTTTCTCTTAAAAACATAGGGAGAAATCAATTCAGATAAGAAATATATTATCTCGATGATAACAAATAATTCGTATAAACTGCTCAAAATAAAAATTGTTCATTAAATTGAGTCGACACTTTTAACATAATTTTTTAAATTTTAATTTCAACAACACACCACGGGGGCTTACTGCCTAAATACTATCGTACCGTGGGTGTTGACAAGAAGGAAAGAGGCAAATTGTTAATTCTGGACCTGAAGATTTGGAGGTTCGGGGGAGAAGGAAAAACATGTGCCGGCAAGGAATTCCACAACTTGGAAGTCCTCGGGACAAAAGAGCTGGCATAACAAGATTTTCTATGTCTGGTGACCTGGACAGTGAAAGGGTGCATTCGCTCTGTTCCCCTGGTAGATCTGTTGGGGGCAGCAGGTGGAGGAACTATGGAAGAAAGCTCCTCTGAGCAGTGCCCGTGCAGGTATCTATAAAAGAAAGAAAGGTCACCAACGGCACGTCGGTGGGCAAGGGATAGCAGCCTTTGGGTGAAGGTTGAGGTCGCCGATGAGACGTATAGCTCTCTTCTGAATGGAGTCCAGGATAGCGAGTGTAAAAGCGGCAGCGGCACCCCAGATGTGGGAGCAGTATTTGAGGTTTGGCCTTATTTGTGAAGTGTATAAGGTATAGAGATTAGTTGGTGAAAAGTATTTGCGAGCCCGGAAGAGGAAACCTAATTTCTTAACGGCCGCTTCTGCAATGGATGTGACATGGTGGTGCCAATTGAGATTTAAATCCACAGAAATGCCAACAAGTGAAAAGGACCCATTACTTTGAATAACTTGGTTGTTCATTGTGTTATGTAACACTATTAATTTACTGTTTATGAAGTTTGGACTAAACTATACAAATTTTTTGGATGTCTCAACATAATTTTTTCTTGGTATTTCTAATGATAGATATATAAATTTTTGTGTCTTTAATTACACTCTCTGCCAAACTAGTTCCAATTCTTTGTTGATATTGATGTTTCCTTTTCTAGTGATTTAATAGACTCACTTATATGCCATTTCGGCCGATGTTCTCTTAAAAAAAATCTATTTTTTTCTTTCTGACGATGTGATATAGGTACTCTCTTATATGCCTTTTCGGCTGATGTTTTACTTCAAAAAAAAATGTTCTTCACAACTTGTCATTCTACTCACACTTGATTTCATTTTTCTACTACCTACTAAGTCTTATCGCGATGGATACATAGTTGGTTAAAATGTTATAACAATTTTGCTTTCATTTCATCCTGATAAATATGGGAATTTACAATTGAAAACTATATTGAATTTTCTTTTTATTAAACTGATTTTTCCCAAATCTAAAGGCTCACAAATTTACCAATGTACTCATATTTTATAATTTTTAAATAATTCCATTTGTGTGTATCCAAAAATTTACATTGTTGTTACTTGTCGTGTGGCAACAGACTCTACCTCAACAAATTTATTTAACCGGGTATAATTAATTCCCCTTGCATCGACCTTAATTACGACTATTGTTTTATTTTCTTTTTGTTTCCACTGTACTGAAAATGATAAAATTTTGTGAGTACCTTCCTCTTGCAAGTGGCTTAGATAATTTCGTTAGCCAGGAAAATCGGCCCAGGTTTTCCAGAAAATTTTGTGTTTTCTTTCGGAAAAAAATTATATCTCCGGAAATAACAAAGCAAGGGCAACCTAAGTTGGTGCGCGTGTTTGTATTATAAAGGGTTAACCATGCACAAAAATTTAGGTCTGTAGGTTTAAAGACAAAAACGTTATGGACAGTTAAAGAAAAACAACACAACGTCAAAGTCGCGATTTGAAACATCAAAATTCGTAACATTTAGGCAAAGAACCTGAACCAAATACGGAGTATGCAAAGAAAATGTCGCAAGATGGGTGTTCTGCAAATCCTTAAGTTTCACTTTCAACCGTCATTGTCCTTCATTTTACTAAAATATTTACAGAAAATTTATTTCAAATCGACCCTTTCTCTGATGCTTTGGCCGTAAGTTTAGTTAAGTTGATATATAACTAATAATGGTATATAATATTTAGCTAATTTTCGTAGAAGAAATTCGTTAATGAGGAGACCGCGACTTTTGAATTTTAAAGAGATTTCTTCAAATGAGGGCAAACTATCCCATCTATAATCCATATCCCGGTTTACTTTCAGTGTGTGTTTACATATATACAGGGTGACGCATTTCTACAGTAAAGCTCAATATAATTGTTATTATACAAGATACGAGAAAAAATTGTGTAAGTTAATTATACGCTGTCTTAAGCGGCACCTTAACAAGATATTTTAACAACCACAGGTTGGTCCATAAGTCGTTGGTGAACCCTACATAGTCAACTTTAAATTTAATATATGGTTCTCACTAATAGTTTACAAATTCATGCATAACTTACCTCACAAAAAACACACTGCTAAAGAATTTCTTAAATATCACAAATGCTGAATCTAGAACAACGTTTTGTTAACGTTTAAACTAACCTATCAATAAAAAAGTCTGGACGCAGCAAGTGCGTTATGATAGTGAATTTCCATAAAAATGTTTTTAATAGCAAATATGTTTTTTTTAAGAAAGCAGGCATCAAATTTGGTTACCAGTATAACCTATATAGTAAAAACAATGTGCCATGTTTCCTCAAAATAAGTTTATTGTTTGAAAATGTACAAAAATTTCCGCAAGTAAATTAAAAGTGTTCCCGAAAAAACTGGTTTCTTGGTCAACATTATAGGTTAATAGCAAATTGAGCTATTCAAATTTGAAGCATTTAATGAAGATTCGCTACCATAACGCACTTACTGCGTCCCGAATTTCTTTTCTTACAAAGATGTATTATATTTCGATGGAAAATGCAAAAATGCAATAACATAAGGCGTGTTCGATTAAAAAAAAAGAAAATTTGAATCACCAACGACTTATGGGCCAGCCTGTAATTGTAGAAATATTTTTTTAAGATGTAGCTCAAGACACCCTATGATTAATGTATACAGTTTTTTTCGTATCCTGCATAATAACGGATATATTGAGCTTAAAAGATTTTTTACGAAAATTCGACAAAAATGATATACCATTAACCGATAAACTCTATAGCTAACACTACTGCCAAAGCATCAGAGAAAAGGTCTATTTGAAATGAATTTTCTGGGAATATTTTAGTAAAATGAAGGACAATGACGTTTGAAACTAAGACTTCAGGCTTTGTGAAACATTCTTCTTGAGACATTTTCCTTCCATAGCTCATATTAGTTTCAGGTTCATTGCCTAAATATTACCAATTTTGACGTTTTAAATCGCGACTTTGACGTTTTGAGGAAAACCCAAATTTATTTTTCTTTAAATGCCTGTAACTTTTTGTCCTTTAACCTTTAGAGCAAAATTTTGGTATGTGACTTACCTATAATGATAAAAACCCGCGTACTAAATTTGTTTGCCCTTACTTTGTTAATTCCGGAGATATAAGTCTGAAACCAACCTCGGATTTGGGTTCCAGGGGCCCTAAATAGCTCTCATTTGAAGAAATTTGTTCAAAATTCACAAGTCGGGATCTCCTCATTAGTGAATTTTTTAAAGAAAATTCACTAAAATTGGCGGAAAATCACACCACAGCACGCCGCAAGTACAGGTCTGCTCTCTGATGCTTAGATGCTAAAGTTAAGTTGACAGAAACCTTTATTAAAGCTTGCCAAAGATGGAATGTCCGATGACTATAACGTGTCCAACGACTATGTGGTTTACCCTATATTATTATAATCACTGATTACTGCATTATTATTTTTAACAGTGGTAATTTTTCAGGCGTGTATTGGCGATGGGTGCCCATACTGCAGAGCTGTATAACAACTTGGGATTGTGCTGTCTCTACTCTCAGCAATTGGATTTAACTCTAGCATGTTTTCAACGAGCCCTTCAACTAGCTACTGACCCTTTGATTAAGGCAGATGTATGGTACAACTTGTCTCACACTGCATTGGTGAGTTTGTACCTCTACTCCAAATGAAACCGATGTGAAAAAGGCCGCTGAAGTTGACTAAAATACGATAAATAAATATAAAATCCTCGAAACAAAAGCTGTTATATAAAATTACAGCCTAATAAATTAAAAGTTTGGACGCAGCAAGAGCGTTATGGTAGTAAATTTTCATATAAATGATCTGACATCAAACTACTTTTTTTCAGTTAAATGCTTATAACTTTTAGCGAATTAAAGTACCTTCCTTCTGCAAGTGGCTTGGATAAGTTCATTAGCCAGGAAAATCGGACCAGGTTTTCCCGGAGAATTTTGTGTTTCCTTTCTAAAAAAATTCATATCTCCGGAAATAACAAAGTAAGGGCAACAAAATTTGGTATCCGTGTTTGTATTATAAAGAGTGAACTCTGTACCAAAATCTAGGTCTCTAGCATTAAAGCCAAATAAGTTATGGGCAGTTAAAGAACCAAATTTTGGAGTTTTCCTCAAAACGTCAAAGTCGCAATTTTAAACGTCAAAATTGACAATGTTTAGGCCGAGAACGTAAAACAAATACAGATTGTGAAAAGAAAATGTTGCAAAAAGAGTGTTCTGCAAACCCTTAAGTTCCAGATTCAACCGTCATTGCCCTTCATTTTACTGAAATATTTACAGAAAATTCATTGCTTTCGCTGTCGGTTTAGTTAAGTTGATGCTTTTGCTGTAGGTTTAGTGAAGTTTATGGTTTAACGGTCTATAATTTTTTTAGCTAGTTTTCGTAGAACAAATTCGTTAATGCATTTTTGCATTTTTTATCGAAATATGATGCGTTTGTAAGAAAAAAATCTGGACGCAGTAAGTGCGTTTTGGTAGCGAATTTTCGGTAAATTTGCAGTTTAGCTCCCAAGGAAGTTACGGGACCAGGAGTGAGTAGGGGTGCTGGGTGGGGTAGGTAGTAAAAAGGAAATATGAGCAGAAAATTCGAAGAAAACGGGCCTGAAAGCTGTCTTTTTCACATCTTGAAGCCATATCTCCCTTAAACTCTGCCTACCCCGCACAGCACCCCAGGTGCCGTAACTTCCTTGGCAAGTAGGAACAAGACATTTTTCTTGTGGTTTATGCAGCGAGGGTGGTTGTATACCACGCGAGGGGGAAGGAAAATCCCCACAACTATATAGGCAACTAAATTTGATGCCTGCTTTCATCAAAGAAATACATTTGATATTAAAAATATTTAAAAAAAATCGCTACCATTCGCACTTGCTGCGTCCAGACTTTCTTTCTTGAAACGTAAAGATCTAAATTTTGGCATGGAGTTTACTTACTTTTTATAACGTAAACCTACGTTTCAAATTTGGTTATCATAGCTTTGTTATTTTCTCAGAAAAAAATATTTTCGAAAGAAAACCCAAAATTTTCCCGCAAAAGCTAGTCCGATTTTCCTGGATAACGAATTTATCCAAACCACTCACAAGAGCAAGGCACTTGCCGAATTTTATTAAAATCGGTCTTTTATTTTTACGTTATCGGTGTGATACGAATAAGTCCAAGTCAAACTAAAAATTTGACGTGAAAATTGGCATTCGGGGGGGGGGGGGGGTTGGGTTCGAGGGCAAGAAGTTTAAATATGTTATTGTTAATAACATTGCTGACAGAGGGCGCCACCTGTAAGACATGGCTTGCATTCAATTGGCTATAATTTTTTGACACCCAGTAATATCGACCTACCGTATAGCTACATTGCAGCCCTTATCAATTGTAAGCAAAAAATGTATATTTGATTTAAATCTCGCAGACACACCATTTTCGAGATATTCCAATTTTTGTATGTTGATGTCGCTCAAAAATTAATTCTGCGACAAAACATAGGAATACATTTTTCACCTTTTAATTGTTATCAGTATGTATAAACTTAATTTTCTTATTGTCTAGTTAAAAATTAAAATCTTACCAGAAAAAAGAACTGACAAGACACAATCATGAAGATAAAATAAAAAGCCATGACATATACTACATTTGAGTTTTACGTTTGAGACAACTCACTATTTTTAAGTAATTAATTGTATTGTCCGTAATTTTTCTAATTTAATATGAAAGTATTTACCAACAATGAACTAACAGACATGCATGTTATGTATTCACGGGCTTTTGGTAACTGTTATGAGGCGAAACGACTGTATGAAGAAGCCTTCCCAAATCGGAGAATTCCAGAGAGAAGGATGTTTCAACGGATTGACATCCGTCTGCGAGAAACAGGTACATACTTACATTATCTAATACACCGATCTGTCTCTTTCGAATATATTTTTTTTACCAGGTACCCTTAATTAAGTTACTGCTGATCGAGGCAGACCACGAAGTGCATGAAATCCTGATTTTGAAGAGGCTGTTCTGGATGAAATTGAACAAAATCCAAAAATAAGTACTAGGGAAATGGCCAATCATCTGGGAGGATCCAATGCAACGATATGGCGAGTTCTTCACGAGTAACAATTGCGTCCATATCACATCCAACGTGTGTAGGCACTATCGCCTGAAAGAGATGTTATACCTCGCCTACAATTTTGCCAATGGTTTTTTCCACATAATAATGTAGAGAACTTGTTGAATTGTGTATTATTCACTGACGAGTCTGGATTTAGGCGCGACGGGATAGTCAATTTTCGTAACAGCCATATTTGGGCTGACGAAAATCCCCACACAGTTTTTGAAAGGCATCATGACGGATCACCCCCCCCCCCACACACACACACACACACATTTCGGCCTTGTTGTCAGAAATTACCTAAGCAATACTTTTGGACGCAGATGGATCGAACGCGGTGGACCTCATCCATGGCGGGCTCGATCCCCTGATTTAAATCCTATGGACTTTTATTTATGGGAGAATCTCAAAAGTATTGCTTATGAAGAAAATGTTGAAGATCTGCAGCAAAGAATTGTACTTGGATGCGAACAAATTAGAAATACACCAGAAATATTTCACAGAGTACGACGTTGTATGCTTCGCAGAATACGAAAGTGTATTGAAGTGGAGGATGGCCATTAAGAACATTTATTGTAGTCAGGTATCATAAAATGTTATAAACTTTTTTATTTGTTGTTTTATTTGTTGTTAAAATCTGCAGACAATACAATCAATTACTTGAGAAAAATTAATCTTTAAGCGACATCGAGATACAAAAATTGAAATATCTCGAAAATGGCGTGTCTGAGAGATTTGGATCAAATATACATTTTTTGCTTACAATTGATAAAGGCTGCAATGCAGCTATACGGTAGGTCGATATTACTGGGTGTTTAAAAATTGTAGATAATTGAATGCAAGCATTGTCTTACAGGTGGCGCCCTCTACCAGCAGTGTTATTAACAATAACATATTTAAATTTCTTGCCCTCAAAAACCCCCTCATGCCAACTTTCACGCCAAAATTTTAATTTGACTCACTCTTACTCGTGAAAAACTGACAAAAACAAATAACTTTAGCACGCTGTATTTAAAAAACTAAGCATTTGCGGACCCATGTTTATATGAAAAAATAGACTTATTTTTTGTGCTGAATGTGCACCTGCAACATAGACCATCATTTTTGAAACAATCTGTATATCACTGTGTTAGTTTCTTAATGAAAATTCACTTAAAAAAATGTTGGGCATTTGATGTTTAGGACAGTGGTTCAAAAACTGGAACTGGAAATTGAGATATTTTATAATAGGTAAATTATTTGTTTCAGTGAAAGTTTTAGAGGAATATATTCACGTCACATCTAAAGGTGGTATAAGTGTACGCAATGCAGTATGTACCGTGTAGCTCAGTAGCTTTAAGCGGTCACATTTTTCCGTAATCAATTAGAACATACATATTCCATTACAATCATTAGAGAGTTATTTTTATGGAGGCATCTCCGGTTAAACTATGTGTGTTTGTAACATCGCACTGCATTCTACCACTACCGCCATCTAAAACCAAGCTCAATATATTCAGAACTGTTATTATACAGGCTGGTCTTATATTAATCAATCGTGACCTAAATTCGGGACCTTAGAACCTTAAAACATATTCAATTCAGAATAGAGCCAAGTATTTAAAGAGAAATCGGGACGCATCAAGTGCATTATAGTAGCGAATTTTCATAAGAATTATACACTATTATTATACGGCATATTAGTAACGTTAATACTTTAAACTTACACAGACCTCGAAGATCGATTTTAGACGTCTTAGTGAGCGCACATTTGAAACATTCTTTCGAGAGTGTTATTTTTATCGATATCTCTCTATTATCAAAAAAATCTTCTGCTCTAACTCTATAACTCTAACTCTAACTATATCTGTAGATAGTGTAAGTCTCTTTAAAATAAACTTGTATTACAAATTTCATTTCCAGATTTCCAGAAAGAAACTTAATTCATATTTAGAAAAGTAAAGTATCTGCCAAATTATAAACGTATCAGTTATTTTTCCTTATTAATCGCCAGTATGTTTTTGTTTTAGTCAACTTAATCAAACCAGTTTTTTTCAATATCAACAATAACAAATTTATAATTTCAGACTCAAAGGTGACAAACTTATTTAGGCGTTTTAAACAAAAATCATATCTTGTTCAAAATATATGAAATCTGTGCACTATTGTTTCTCCAAACGTCAAAATAAAACATAAAAAAACATACTTTTATCGAACTGGATTTGATCGCGTAACCTTCTGATTATGAGGCCAGATGCACGTCTCTAAGCTATCTGGGTATACGTTAAAAATCGTTTTGTTTGGGTGATACAGTAGATCGGCTTCATGCCCGGGATAAAATATTCAAAGTATACGTAACAATTAGAGAATTATCATTGAAACACATCCACGACTGTTTCGGTCTTACATGACATGTTTAAGTTTAAAGATAAAAAACTCTTTTAGAATTCTTTTTATAGAGACTTTGCTTGATTTTGTTCACATTATTTCTACTATATTATGCAACAGCATAATATATCTATGCTGCGCTAAAATGGTATTTGAGGCCGTTCATAAAGCTGCAAATATAGCGCATTTTAATAATTTATTGAATCCCCCAGTTAAAAAACAATTACTTGGAAAATTTTTAATTTCATGTCGTCTGTCATTTTCCATAATTGCGGCCGAGATTTCACGATTATTGGTTCGGGTAGTATGTGTTATGCCTGGTATAGTCTATATTTAGTTTGGTTACGGTTGATGTATGGATTATACATGTTGTATGAATCAATCTACGCCTGGCAGTTAACTACTCTGTCTCTCAGGCATTGGACTTTAAACACTAAGTCATTTCAACGCACGTCTTTGGGATTTTATTTTTAATTTGGAGAAAACTCTAAATATTATACACCAAATTACTTGAAATTTACAACATATGTTTATTTGCACTATTTCTAGCCACATGTAAAGTCTCATTCCAGTTACTCTGATATTTACAAAATATAGCGTTTTCAAAAAGTTTTCCCCGATTTTTCACCGGAAAAACTTGAGCATAAAGGCTGATTAATGAACTCGACCTAGGATTTCGCCCAAACAAACTTTTTACCAAGTTTTGAGTTATCGCTCGGATACATATACATATATATATATATATATATATATATATATATATATATATATATATATATATATATATATATATATATATAATTTAACGGACCTTGGTTTTGAGTTCTAAGAACCCAAATTCGCGCTCATCTGAAATAATTTTTTTTAAAGATTTTCATCGTGACCTCTCTATAGCGAATTTTTCTTAATGAAATTTCGCTAAAAGCAAGAGATATTGATGGGTCTGAGCCCCAAGTTGTATGTGTTATCATCCGTAATATATTTATACCCTTTTCTGTTTTTCTTATTGTTCTTTCTATCTGATCTCTCCACAATAGTTTTAGGCTAGTGTTATTCAAAGATAAGTAATTCTAAGAGGATAGATTATAGATCCCAATGTTATATTTTGTTATTCTATAACTCGTTACTTGGTAACTATGCATAATTCCGATTTGTTGCCAGATATTATCAGGCCATTATTACTGCACCAAATTTCTAATTTAGTGGTTGTTTGATTGAATTAGCTTATCCTTTCTTCGATCTTCAGATTATTGGCGTATATACATATGTCATCGGCAAACTGCAAAACTTTAATGTCACCTAAAGATTTTTCAAGGTCTGCCGTATATATGAGACACAAAAGTGGACTTAGAATTCCTCCTTGTGGTAATCCTAAGTTAGATTTTCTTGGTCCAATTAATTTGTGTTGTGTTTTGGAATACAATTTGCGGTCGTCATAAAGTTTAATTATTTTTCTTGTGAGGTTTTTAGGAATTCCTAAGCTTAGCATTTTTTTCATTTAAAATACCGAAATTGACATTGTCGTAAGCCGCAGAAATATAATAAGCTACCACAGGTGGTGGTGGTAGTGGACTTTTCCTTTGCGTGATAGTAAAAGATTTTTCAAGCCCCAGGAGGTACCGCCCCTTACATCAAGAGGACGGTGAAGTCCCAACGGACGTTTCCGGTTGTGGTGTATGAGTCGCTTTCCCTTATAAACAAAAATGATGATGGCTCCTCCTTGTACAAAATATTCTGGAGATAAAATACCCCTCCATTCGGATCTCCGCGAAAGGGGTGTGCAGGGGCCGTCGGCATCAAGATTTAACATATACTTCTCAAATCTATGTGGCCTTAATTCTAACCTGAACTCCGTCCACCATTTCCTCCATGCTAATAGGCCCCAACTCCTCTTCCTCACCGAAACCCAAATCAGTGCCAAAGCAGCCACTAATCACCTCAACTTTACGAGATATGAGCTTCGTACATCATTTAGATTGCATGGAGGCGTGTGCGCACACGACCGTATCAATCTACCCTGCACCAGACTCCCCAATTTAGAATCTGGAAGAAAATACATACTTTGGATTAAACCCTCTCTCAAGGCAGCAACTAAATTCATCTGTTGCATTTACCGGTCACCTTCTATCAACATCTTTGTCCAGCTCTTCGACTACCTTTCTGAAACAATCGATCATCTGATTTCTAAAGATCCTTCCTCCGAGGTCACTATTTTTTATGACTTCAATGTCCATAATGAGGAATGGCTAGGATCTTCAAAAACCGATCCACGAGGGAGAGCAGCGGAGGCCTTTGCGGTCAGCAATTCTTTAGCCAATATGGTTCAGCAACCTACTTACTTTTCTCGCATCCCAACACACAGCTCTAATCCCTTGGATCTCCTGCTTACTACAAAATCCGAATGCTATAAGACATCAGTCACCGCCCACCTTGGTCGCTCAGACCACGGCATGGTCACTGCTTCTTGCGCAATGCAACGCGAGGTCACACAGTCATCACACCCACGTATCTTTTGGCACTACAACTCCTCGAACTGAGACGAAATGCGGGACTAATTTTCCTCATTTCTATGGGCGTCTATCTGCTTCTCTCATCCTGACCCCTCTGATATTTATTCCACGTACACAGAAAACCTCTTCAGCCACTTAAAAGCCCTGGTTCTCTAAATCCTGTGACAAGTCCAGACTTGAAAAGGTCAAAGCTTACAATACGCTTCTACACAATCCCAGTCAAGAAAACCGTCAAGCATTTAACGACGCAAGAAACCGCTATGTCCGCACTCTTTGTGAGGCAAAAACTCGTTTAAGAACCACATCGAAAACAAAGTCCTCTCAAGCTACAACGGCAGCAAATCTTTCTGGACTCTTGCTAAATATATTGGGAATAATTTCTGCAAGAGCACATTCTCACCTCTTGTTTCGGGGGATGAAATTGTTTCTACCGCCCTGGGGAAGGCTGAACTTTTTGCCTCGTTGTTTGCCGGCAATTCTACTCATAACCCACCTCCAAATGTTCAACCACCAACAGTCCCCAATGTCGCGCTTAAAATGACGGATATCATTTTCAAAACTAGAAAGGTACGAAAAATGCCCTCTTCTCTTAATATCAGGAAAGCATCTGGCCTTGACGAGATCCCGGCAATTGTTCTCAAAAAATGCGCACCAGAACTTGCTCCTGCCCTGACTCGTCTGTTTCGGACATCTTACAATAGAGGCATATTTCCCTAGTAACTGGAAAACTGCTCGAGTACAACCCGTCCCTAAGAAAAGATCCAAAGCGCATCGTAGCAACTAAAGGCCCATTTCTCTCCTTTGTTGTCGTGGATGGCCAGTCCTCTAAACTGTATCCAATTACCGCAGGAGTCCCTCAAGGTTCAGCTTTAGCCCCTACTTTGTTTCTTCTCCACATCAATGACCTCCTCTCTAGCACATCCAACCCAGTTCACAGTTACGCGGACGGCAGCACCCTCCACTAAAATATACAATATTCTAAGGCTGTCTCTTTAGCCCAATTAGATGAGGATCGCAGACTCATGGAGGGTTGTGTCTCTGTGGATCTCCAAAAAACATTAGACTGGGGAAGTAGAAATCTTGTACAATTCAACTCCACCAAATCTCAGTCTTGCTTTCTATCTCATAAGAGATACACCAGCCCTAGACCCATCACAATGAACAACCAAGTTATTCAAAGTAATAAGTCCTTTTCACTTGTTGGCATTTATGTGGATCGAAATCTCAATTGCAACACCATGTCACATCAATTGCAGAACCGGCTGCTAAGCAATTAGGTTTCCTCGTCCGGGCTCGCAAATACTTTCCACCAGCTAATCTCTATACCTTATATACTTCACAAATAAGGCCAAACCTCGAATACTGCTCCCACATCTGGGGTGACGCTGCCGCCGCTACACTCTCTATCCTGGACTCCATTCAGTAGGGAGCGATACGTCTCATCGGTGACCATACCCTCACCCAAAGGCTGCCATCCCTTGCCCGCCGACGTGCCGTTGGTGACATCTCTCTCTTTTATAGGTATCTGCACGGGCACTGCTCAGATGAGTTTTCTCCCATAGTTCCTCCACCTGTTGTCCCCAACAGATCTACCAGGGGAACAGAGCGAATGCACCCTTTTACTGTCCATGTCACCAGATATAAAACATCTTGTTGTCCCGTTCTTTTGTTCCGAGGACTTCCAATTTGTGGAATTCCTTGCCGGCACATGTTTTTCCTTCTGCTCCGAACCTCCAAACCTTTAAGTCCAGAATTAACAAGTTGCCTCTTTCCTCCTTGTCGACATCCACGGTACGACAGTATTTAGGCTGTAAGCCCTCGTGGTGTGTTGTTGAAATATTAAAAAAGAAAACAAGCTAAACACATTCTAAAGTATTTTTGTTTAAAACGATTATTTAACTTTGATATGAATTTGATGTAACTTAGATATAAAAGACCCTGTATATGGATTAGACGTGCGTGTGTCTGAGCAAGTATGATATGCATATACACGCATTCATCTACCGGTTAGTGTGGTAGAACGAACCTACCGGTCCGCGTTCCCTCATGATCATAATTTGAATTTCCAACATAATGAAATAATAAACGTTACACATCAAAGATTGGAGATTCTTTCTGAAAATGAGTATTTAATGAGAAAAAAATTGTTCATTATGCGCCTCCGTTTCTCCCAAGCTATAATGAATTAACAGAAACGTCTATAGAAATATACATAAAGACATAATAATGATGCTACATATTCAAATTTTATATCATCTCTTTTTTTTCTCATCGTGACTTTATTGGACCTGTACATGCGATAGCTACCACAGGTTTTTATGATGGTTTCCAGCGAGTTACTTGAGGGAACGCTTATGAATTCCTCATCGTCAATGTGCTGAAAAAGTCGTAAATCATCTTGAAATATTTTGGGTGGATACGCATTCCTGTGGCGTATACATTTTACTTTGAAGAGCTTTATTACCATACGAATACCAAGATTTTGAATTGAATTTCAATATGTAAGCAGTTTGGGACAAATTTAAAGGGTATTTAATAATAATTTGTGAATACTTGCTTATAAATCTTTCTTGTCATTGTAATTCTTTGGTGTATTTTTAGTCGTAATTTACTTTACCTACAAAAGAATAATTTTTGTGACTAAATTAGTTTGCAAAGCGATTTTAATGGAAAACGTATCCTATAAGGTCATAGTCCCCTGTGGGTCCGGGGACTAACTAAAAGAATAGGCTCAAGGTAATTCCTGACTGTCGTCCTGTTAGCAACGTTAAACATTAAAAATGCCTTCAACTCGGCCTGGTGCCCCATGCTCAGCAAACTACTGGCAGAATCTGGATGAAACGTATCCTATAAGGTCATGGTCCCCTGTGGATCCGGGGACTAACTAAAAGAATATGCTCAAGGTAATTCCTGCCTCTCGTCCTGTTAGTAACGTTAGACATTAAAAATGCTTTCAACTCGGCCTGGTACCCCATGCGCAGGAAACTACTGGCAGAATCTGCATGCCCGGGAAACCTGGCCAGAGCGGTAGCCAATTTCCTGGAGGATAGAAGCGTCACCTCTGAAGGGGTTACGAAAAAATACAAGTAAAGGCTGCCCACAAGGGTCTTGTTTAGGCCCGATTCTGTGGCTACTTATAATGGAGGACTGGTTTAATGAAATTGATTCCATAGAACCGGGCGAGACGGAAGCAAAAATCGAGGTCCAGGCTTTTGCGGACGACCAGCTCATCACTATAACGACGCCGTCAAGAAAGAAACTTGAGGCAGCTTAGCAGCGTACCTGAGAGGCTTTTCAGAAGTGGACTGGAATATGCCTCCGAGAAGACGCAGGCTCTCTACAGGGATTCGAGGAAAGGTACCAAAGCGCGGACACAAAGGCACTCGGTGATCAAGGGAGACGTAACGATAAGACCGGAAGCCAAAATAAAATATCTGAGAGTGATTGTCGACTCAGGTCTACTTTGGGTGGAGCATACCAAATACGTAACGGGCAAGGTAGCGGGGGCGGCGCATAGGATACGAGCACTAGCGGGAAAAACGTGGGGAACGGATCCAAAGACTCTCAGGGTCATATATGAGGGAGCAGTGAAACCAGCTCTCCTGTACGACGTCTAAATCTGGGGTGAACGTGCGAGGGATTCTAGAGTAACTAAAAAACTTCAGTCGGCCCAAAGAGCATTTCTGTTGGGCATAACGAAGGCCTACAGAACGACTTACATCGCAGCACTGGCGGTGCTGGCGGGGTGTTCACCTTTGTGGCTGGAAGCAGATGAGCTGAATATAATATGGAAACACTCGAAAGCGGCAAATTTTGAGGGAAAACCGGCGTACGCAGAAAAATCACACCCGGCGGAGCAGAGGAAAACCTGGGCGATAATAGAAGAAGCGGAAAGACAACAGGGCGGCGAATATACACAGACGCGTCAAGAGCCGGAGTCGCGGTTGGATAGGCCTGGTGGCCTACGAAAACAACGCAGTGATCGAAATCAAAGGGCTAAAGCTCCAGGCCGGATACCCAAAAAGGCCGCCACTCTACACGGTGGAACCGTCAACATTGTTTCCGATAGCAGAGTTGCTTTGGACATGCTCACCAGGAGGAAGGGGGGAACGGCCGACAAAATCAACAGAAAGATGCAAGAGGTAGAGCGCGCGGGAACAAAAATAAATCTGTGGTTGGGGTGGGGTAGCGACCAGTTAGAAGGCATCGCAATGGCGAGAGCAAAAGTCGCCAGAAATGACCCTCTAGGTCACCAGAGGGCAAAGGCTCTGGTGATGAGTAAAATGCTCAAAGAAGTTCCGAGGAGAACACTGAAGTAGAGTGGCATAAGCACTGGGACGATGAGACAAAAGGTAGGACTACTAATCGATACATAGAGAGCGTGAGTGTGGGCCTCAAGTGCTGGAGTCACAGGGCAGGGCCGATGCGAGAGAAAAAGTCTCCAGAAGTGACCCTCTATGTCACGAGAGGGCAGAGGCTCCGGTGACGAGTAGAATGCTCGAACGAAGTACCAAGGAGAACACTGAAGTAGAGTGGCATAAGCACTGGGACGATGAGACAAAAGGTAGGACTACTTATCGATACATAGAGAGCGTGAGTGTGGACCTCAAGTGCTGGAGTCACAGGGCAGGGCCGATGCGAGAGCAAAAGTCACCAGAAGTGACCCCCTAGGTCACGAGAAGGCAGAGGCTCCGGTGACGAGTAGAATGCTTAAAGAAGTGCCAAGGAGAACACTGAAGTGGAGTGGCAGAAGCACTGGGACGATGAGACAAAAGGGTAGGACTACTTATCGATACATAGAGAGCGTGAGTGTGGGCCTCAAGTGCTGGAGTCACAGAGCAGTGAGCTTGCTGAGTGGCCACGGGCCCTTCAAGGGCTACCTTAGTAGGTTTAACCTAATGCCTGGAACGGGAGAATGTGCGTCCGGAAACGGAGAGCAGGAGACAGGAAGACAAGTGCTGGAAGACTGCCAGATGGAAAATCGTAGGGTGGAAAGAGAACACTTTGCGAGAAACCAGAACAGGGTTGAGGGTTCCTACCCGTTCAAGGTAACTAGGTCCACTAAGAACGAGGAAATCAGGAATTTCAATGAATGGGCCGCAGAAATAGAGCTGGAAGAGGAAACGCGAAATGCGATTGAGGCAAATTGCGGAGAAATAGAGAGCGCCGGATAGAGAAATGGATGAGATTTCTGGAAAATCGAGAGTGGAGTGAACGGTTGTATGAATGTGAGATGAGTTCTGTGGGTCTAAGGTCTTAAATTACCTAATGATTTTTGAGAGTGTAGAGGTTGTAGGGGTTCGTTTGTGGGTGGCTTCGACCTGACAGTGTAGGAGGATACCATGGCCTAAAGTCTTCAGACGGGAAGGCAGAGGCTTCGGCCCCAAAATCGTAAACTGCCTGTCGTAAGAGGCGACTAATCAGAGTAAAACACTAGCGGGGGTCTTGTCCAGGTGGGCCTGGAGGGAGGCGGATATCTCTGGAGAGTGATGTGCACCCTGATTTTGAGGCCTCCGCTCTGGGCTTAGAAATGGACCATTGACCTCGGATAGTTGTTACTCGGGAGCGGGGTTCCAGATGATACCGCCTTGGGTTGAGTGCTGGCGGGTATTGTGTGTCCAAATGACCCGGAGGGGGTGGATATCTCTGATGAGTGGTATACACCCGGAGTTTGGGGCTTCCACTGTGTGCTACGAAACGGACGGATGGCCTCGCTTGGGTGATGCTCGGGAGCGGGACTCGATGGGATGTTGCCTTGAGTCTAACACTATTGGGTGTCGGGCTTAGACGAGCCATGGGGAGGGGCTGAGATCTCTAGGGGTGGATTACAACTGGAGATTGAATACTGCTCGAGAGCGGGGCTTCATGATACCGCCTCGAGGCAAACACTGACGGATGTCGGGTCCAGACGAACTCAGGGAGAAGTTATCTGTCTTTGAGCTTCAAAACGGGCAAGCGACTTCACTCAGATGGCAGTACACCTGCCAAACAAACTTTCACCCTCAAGAAAAGATCGACTCCCTCAGGGAACTGGAATTGATGGGTGAAATCTAAATAATTAAACGTGAACCACAATAGACCTAAGGCCGCGGTGGAAGGACTGGAATAGCTCACCCACAATCAAGCGAATCTAAGGTCATGGCGAAAAATAACAAAGACACGGTACAGTGAGAGAAAGACGAATAGAAGTGTGGTGGTAGAGGTGATAGAAGAAAGATTCTTGCTGAAAGAAATTGGGAAAAGAAAGGCGAAATGTTCCAGAAACAAGTATTTTCCACGAAAATTAGAAAAAAAGTAACGCGCTTAAAAATTTAAGAATGTTTCATCCTCTGATGATCCTAACTTGGTTAGTGAAACGATCATCAGGTCTTTAAGAAATATGTTGGGGTGATTTTGGGTTTCCAAGTGTGGTAATTAGAAATATTTACAAAAATCCGCTAAAAAATCTTTCCACGAAAACTAGTTAAAAATATTTCTACAAAAAATTTCTGAAAACCGTTTACGTAAAAAAATCAATAAAATGCTTTCACGAAAATTCCATGAAACAATCTTTAACAAAAATTCATTAAAACGTTATTTTTTACGAATTTTGTTACAAAAGAAGTTGCATTAACACTTTGCTAAACATTTTTCATACCAAAATTCGAAACAAATTTTTGATTAAAAAACAATTTTTTGTCTTTCAAGAAAATATACTAAAAATTTTGTAAGAAAATTCGTTAATAAAATAAATTAAAAATTTGATGTAGAAAATAATAGAGAATATATATATATATATATATATATATATATATATATATATATATATATATATATATATATATATATATATATATATATATATATATATATATATATATATATATATAGTCACATTTGTCTATGAGAATTAAGTTTATGGACTTTGTTACTTCTATAGTAGGTGTGTTGGTAACAGCGAACATTCTGGAATGATATTTCTAGAATGGATCAGAAGTGACAGGTGTAGAAAAGTGTAGAAGGTCTAGAATCTCTATGGAGAGTATAAATAGACGAACGGTATATAGAGTGAGTTAGTTCAGTATTGAATTAGTGCAGTGTAGAATAACAAATCATAAAGTATTAAGCGAGTCAGCAGTAAGTGTTGGTGTATAAGAAGCGATCATAGAAGGCGAATAGTGGAATATAGTTCTATGGCCATTTAGTAAGAGAGATAAATATTTTAGTTGATACTGGTGTTGGAAAATAGTTGGTTATAATAAAATAGTAGTTTGAAAAGCTGTGTTTTGTTAGTCAACAAATCCAGAACCCCGCAGAATGTAACAATATATATATATATATATATATATATATATATATATATATATATATATATATATATATATATATATATATATAAACACAGATCTCCTCATTAGCGAATTTAAAAAAAAATTGGCTAAAAAAACAAATAAAATGTAGTACATCAGTACAAAATGTAATTAAACAATAACTTTTGATATAAGGCTAAATTACTATAATATATTATTCTTATAAAAACTCACTACCATAACGCACTTGCTGCGTCCCGAACATGTTTTCTTTTGGTATAGGTACGTGCCCCGTAGATCACTTTAAGTGTATAATTTTAATGTAGATATGTAAAATGAAGAAAGATTCAACTATAAAAGACACTTTACAGTTCTAAAACACTTAAGGATGATAGGAGATATTTATGTGATGTCTTTATACTTTTACGTTAGTATGTTTTAACTATAAAGCTTATAGATAAGAACATAAAACTATATAGAGACATCCATTATAGAGTTATATTAAACTGATTGCGCGTATATGCATGCATTAACCAGAGAGTACAGATAAAATATTTCAGATTCATCATAATCACAGATAAATACATAACCGTTGCTATTTAATTGATAAATTCTTCAGCTAAAAAGACAGCGGGATAATTCAGATTGCTGCTGTGGCTGTTAGGGTACTATTAGCGGATTAGAGTGAATGATTGGGCAAAAGCATTTTAACATGTAAAGCAAACCTATTAGATGATAAAATATTTATAAGTTTATACAGGGTGTCTAACGAAAAACTATCTGGGAAAATAATAATTGCAAGATTTTTAAAGTTAGTACAGTAACTAATTCAAACGGTGACATTCGAGCTAAGATATTCTGCCTTATTTCTAATGAAATAGCCTATATTTTTCTGATTTTTGGATGTTTTTTTTTAATTCGCTAATGAGGAGATCTCTGTTATATATATATATATATATATATATATATATATATATATATATATATATATATATATATATATATATATATATATATATATATATCCGACCGATAACTCAAAAGATAATGAACCAATCTTGATCAAATTTGGTGAGTGCCTTCCTTTTCCAAGTGACTTGGATAAGTTCGTTGGCCAGGAAAATCGGAGCAGGTTTTCCGGGAAAGTTTTGTGTTTTCTTTTTAAAATATATATATCTCCGGAAATAACAAAGTAAGGGCAACAAAATTTGGGACCCGTGTTTGTACTATAAAGAGTGAACCCTGTACTAAAATTTAGGTTTCTAGCTTTAAAGACAAAGAAGTTATGGGCAGTTGAAGAAACAAACTTTGGAGTTTTCCTCAAAACGTCAAACTCGCAGTTTGAAACGTCAAAATTCGCAATGTTTAGGCAAAGTACGTGAAACAAATACGGATTCTGAAAAAAAAATGTTGCAAGAAGAGTGTTCTGCGAACCCTTTAGTTTCAGATTCAACCGTCATTGTTCTTCATTTTACTAAAATATTTACATAAAATTCATTTCAATTAGACCCTTTCTCTGATGCTTTGGCTGTCAGTTTATTTAAGTTGATGCTTTCGCTGTAGGTTTAGTGAAGTTTATGGTTTAACGGTCTATAATTTTTTTTTTGAGTTGATTCTTTCGCTGTAGGTTTAGTAAAGTTTATGGTTTAACGGTATGTAATTTTCTTAGCTAATTTTCGTAGAACAAATTCGTTAATGCATTTTTGTATTTTTTACCGAAATATGATGCGTTTGTAAGAAAAAAATCTGGACGCAGTAAGTGGGTTTTGGTAGAGAATTTTCGGTAAATTTGCAGATTAGCTCACGAACGGTTTCAAAAAACTGTTCCCAGAAACCTGCCTAGACCCCCCCCCCTGGATCCACAAACCCCAAGAAAAATTTCTTGTTTACACCACCCAAGGAAGATACGGGACCAGGAGTGAGTAGGGGTGCTGGGCGGGGTAGGTAGTAAAAAGGAAATATGAGTAAAAAATGCGACTAAAACGTGCGTGAAAGCTGTCTTTTTCACATCTTGAAGCCATATGTCCCTTAAACCCTGCATACCCCGCACAGCACCCCTATTCCCCCACACCCCTATTCCCCCAGGTGCCGTAACTTCCTTGGCGAGTATGAACAAGACATTTTTTGTGGTTCATGCAACGAGGGTGGTTGTATGCACGCGAGGGGGGAAGGAAAATCCCCACGACGCAGCAGCCACCCCCAACCAAGGGGGGGGGTCTGTTTCGTCGTAGGCATTTTCCTTCCTCCCTCGTTGCATTAACCCCAAGAAAAACTTCTTTTTCATACCCTCCAAGGAAGTAACGTAACCTGGAGCGAATAGGGGTGCTGTGCGGGATAGGCAGGGTTTAATGGGGATATGGCTTTAAATAGACAGCTTTCAAGCAGTTTTCTTCGCATTTTCTGCTCACATTTCCTTTTTACTATCTACCCCGCCCAGCACCCCTATTCACTCCCAGTCCCGTAACTTCCTTGCGGGGTGTGCACAAGAAATTTTCTTGTGGTTTGTGCATCCAGGGGGGTCCGAGTAATGTTTCTGAAAACAATTTTTTGAAAAGCGTTCGGGAGATAATCTGCAAATTTACCGAATTTCCATTAAATATTTCAAATTTCAATAACTCAATTTGCTATCAACATAAGCTTTGTTGGTTAGGAAACCAACATTTAAGTTTATTTTCGGAAAATTTTTGTATATTGTTAAACCACAAGTAATTTTGATAAAATATAGTACATTGTTTCTACCACATAGGCTATACCGGTAATCAGATTGATGCCTGCTCGCATTTGCTATTAAAAACATTTTTATGGAACTTCCCTTCCATAACACACTTGCTGCATCCAGACTTTTGAAAAATGTTTGTATATTTTCAAACAATAAAGTTATTTCGATGAAATATGGTACATTGTTTCTACTATATAGGCAACCAAAGTTGATGCCTTTCAGGCCGAGATGTACGCCATCCTGCACTGTGTGCGGGAGAACAAGAGGAGGGGCTACACCAACAAGCGGATCCTCATAGCCACAGACAGCCAGGCAGCCCTTAAGGCACTAAGTAGCCCACGGGTAAATTCCTGGCTGGTGAGTGAGTGCCGAGACGAGACGAGCGACCTGGCTGGGCAGAATGAGGTGACCCTCATCTGGGTGCCGGGTCACTCGGGGGTCAAAGGCAATGAAGAAGCTGACAGTCTCGCGAAGAGAGGATCAGCAGAACCATTTATGGGACCAGAACCGGCTCTGGGCGTGTCAAAGAGCACTGCCAGGGGAGCCATTAAGTCCTGGGTCAGAAACCAACACAAAGTGTACTGGGCGGACTGTCCAGGGCTCAGACATGGGAAGTCAATAATTGACGGACCCAGTTCAAAGAGAGCTGTGGAGCTGCTAAACCTTAGCAGAGGACAGCTCAGAAACACAACAGGTCTCTTGACGGGACACATGGCCGTCAAGAAACACCTACATAAAATGGGGCGGTTCGAAGGGGACCTCGCATGCAGACTCTGCGGCGAGGGGGAGGAATCAGCCCAGCACATCTTGTGCGAGTGTATAGCTCTGGACCGGAAAAGACAACTGATCTACGGTCACTCTAGACCGGAGACAGAGCAATATAAAACTTCACCCTACCAATCGCTGTGCAGACTAGTTCAAGGCACAGTGATTTTGGAATGGGTGGAGTAAGACTAGGGGTATGCACAATCAACCAAGGGTTGCGGTGCTATCGGGGCGGCAAGGCCGCGGACGAGCCCTGAGGGAAAAAAAAAAGTTGATGCCTGCTTTCATCAAAGAAAGACATTTGCTATTAAAAACATTTTAAAGAAAATTCGCTACCATAACACACTTGCTGCGTCGAGACTTTTTATATTTCAACAACACACCACACGAGGAGATCGGCAGTTGATCTGCGCTGATTATAATATACAGGATGTTCCATTGTGTTCTCTAGAAAACTTGACTCCAGTGTTTTTACTCACCCTGTATACTGTTTTCAAGGAATTCTTTCTGTATTGATTGAAGTTGAAAGAAGAGCACTTTTTCAGATTTTTGCCGTGATAGAGTGTTGCATGATGACATATTAATGAAGATACAGACCGTCAAATGTGCCTCTGTTGTTTTAGAAAAGTAGCCATAACTTTTGAACGCTCTGTATGGACCCCAAGAATTACACACTGGATGAATTGGCAAAACAAGAGGAATTCAAAAATAAAACAATATACAGGCTGTAGTATTTAAAAAAAGTGAAGTTTTTTGGGTTGTATATAACTTATTTAACACCCTGTATATGCAAAAATAATTTTAGTTTGTAGTTAACGTTAGTACCTGCAACTTTTGTTCCAAACTTTTGTTGATTATTGAATAATAAAGGAGATATTAAACTTGAACACACGTGGGGACTAAGACCTAATATGGCCCACAGGCTGTACACAAGGATGGTCAGACCATCGTTAACATATGCGGCACTGGTCTGGTGGCCTAAGGTGACACAATTAAGTGCCAAACAAAAACTAGGCAAGATCCAAAGGATGGCTTGCCTAGGCCTCACAGGGTCCAGGTCTTCAACCCCAACAGCCGCCATGGAGGGGTTGCTGGATCTGCCCCACCTACACTTAGTTATTATGGGGGAGGTCAGGCTAGGACTATACAGACTAGCCTGCAATGGTAGACTGAAGATCAACCCAGACCTCAGGGGCCACTGTAAAATTCAGGAGATCGTGAAGGATCCCATGCTTGAAATGAGGTCAGACTTCGCGAGCCCGCGAATGTGCAGGGAAAACAACTTTACAGTGGAAATTCCCGACCGCGAGGCATGGCGGGAGGAGATGCCGGGCATACCACGGGACGCGCTCGTCTGGTTCACGGACGGATCCGGCGGGGAGTGTGGGACGGGGGCAGGTGTTTACTCGGAAGGACCGAGGGTAAGTCATAATATTTCCCTCGGAGCCCATGCAACGGTGTTTCAGGCCGAGGTGTACGCCATCCTGCACTGTGTGCGGGAGAACAAGAGGAGGGTCCACACCAACAAGCGGATCCTCATAGCCACAGACAGCCAGGCAGCCCTTAAGGCGCTAAGTAGCCCACGGATAAATTCCTGGCTGGTGAGTGAGTGCCGAGACGAGACGAGCGACCTGGCTGGGCATAATGAGGTGACCCTCATCTGGGTGCCGGGTTGCTCGGGGGTCAAAGGCAATGAAGAAGCTGACAGTCTCGCGAAGAGAGGGTCAGCAGAAACATATATGGGACCAGAACCGGCTCTGGGCGTGTCAACGAGCACTGCCAGGGGAGCCATTAAGTCATGGGTCAGAAACCAACACAAGGTGTACTGGGCAGAGCGTCCAGGGCTCAGACATGGGAAGTCAATAATTGACGGACCCAGTTCAAAGTGAGCTGTGGAGCTGCTAAATCTTAGCAGAGGACAGCTCAGAAACACAACAGGTCTCTTGACGGGACACATGGCCGTCAAGAAACACCTGCAAAAAATGGGGCGGTTCGAAGGGGACCTCGCATGCAGACTCTGCGGCGAGGGGGAGCAATCAGTCCAACACATCTTGTGCGAGTGTAAAGCTCTGGACTGCAAAAGTCAACTGATCTACGGTCAGTCTAGACCGGAGACAGAGCATTATAAAACTTCACCCTGCCAATCGCTGTGCAGACTAGTTCAAGGCACAGTGATTTTGGAATGGGTGGAGTAAAACTAGGGGCATGCACAATCAACCAAAGGTTGCAGTGCTATCGGGGCGGCAAGGCCGCGGACAAGCCCTGAGGGGAAAAAACTTGAACACACTGTTGTCCCTGTATGTATTTACTTATTTTATTAACAATATTATCGGAACTGAATATTATATACTTGTCTTTAATTTAAGGAAGATATGTACTTTTTTAGGCCGCAGGGGATACAGAATTAGCAGTCCAGTGTCTGAATTTATGCTTAGGTTCAGACTCGTCGCACGCCTCCGCTTTCAACAACCTAGCAGTGCTCCATCATAAAATGGGAAAACCCAACATGGCCAAAGCCTATTTCAACACAGCCAAAACCCTAGACCCATCATTAGCTGAGCCACAACTTAATTTAGAGTACCTTCAAAACAAGTAATATAAAGCCCAAGTGCAAGAATGATTTCCTCATGTAATAGGTGTATATTATATAGTGTAATTTGGTATAAATTTTCATAAATTATGATGTAAAAATTAGAGGTGAAATAAATTATACATTTTAGGAGGGCATATTGATATTAAAGACCGTAAAAAGTCTTCAAATTTCCAATAGGGTAAAGTGGTCCATAGTGGGACGCGGTACCTACTGGGAAAATAGTTTTATCTTACTTGTTTATCGATATGATAGAACTATATTCATGTTAGAGGTGCCATACGTAGGTACGCCATGTTCAGTGTGTAGTATATTTTCTTCCCAACAGGAAAAACAAAAGGTAAATTGATTTTATCCTTTATTGCAAAGTTTTGAATTGTTAGAACATTTCATTTCATATATCTTTTCTGTTTGTGGAATTTTTTGGATCCAATTTTAGCGAATTTTCATTACAAAAAGTTCGCTATTACAGAGGTCACGATGATAAGCTTTTGAAAAAATTTCGTTCCCTAGAACCCAAAACTAAGGTCCGTTAAATTATATATATATATATATATATATATATATATATATATATATATATATATATATATATATATATATATATATATGAAAGATGAAAGATTGAAGATTGAAGATTAATTTGTAACGAAAAAAGTGGCAAAAATGTTGAACTGTTGGGAAGAATAGGAAAAAATTTGAATGCGTGGACAAGAAAAACTAGATATAATTCGATTATCCATTGACGTTTTAATTATTGTGCAACGATTTTGTACTTATTTAATAACGCAGAATTAGAGCCACTACAAAGGAAACAAAATCAAGCATTGAGATAAATCTTGAATTGCAATAGAGGGACCAGTGTTCGTGCTATGTTAAATGAAGCAGACATTTAATAGTTGGCTGGTGTGGTCTACTTGCAATATGGTAGGTGGTAGTGAAATTTTCCTTTACGTGATAATAAAGGATTTTTTTCACGCTCGAGGAGGTAAAGTCCCAACGGACGTTTCCGGTTCTGGTGTATGAGTCGGTTTCCCTTATAAACAAAAATGATGATGGCTCCTCCTTGTACAAAAGGTTCCGGAGGTAAAATACCCCTCCATTCGGATCTCTGGGAGAGGGGTGTACAGGAGGCGCCAGCATCGAGATTTACAATATCCTTCTCGAATATATGTGGCCTAAATTCTAACCTGAACTCCGTCCACCATTTCCTCTAGGCTAATAGGCCCCAACTCCTCTTTCTGACCGAAACTTAAATCAGTGCCAAAATAGCCACTAATCACCTTAATTTCCCGGGGTATGAGCTCCTTACTTCTTTTAGATTGCATGGAGGCGTGTGCGCGTACGTCCGTAGCAATCTACCCTGCACCAGACTCCCCAATTTAGAAGCTGGAAGAAAAGACATACTATGGATAAAACTCTCTCTCAAAGCTGCAACTAAATTCATCTGTTGCATTTACCGGTCACCTTCTGACAACAACTTTGTCCAGCTCTTTGACAACCTTTCTGAAAAAACCGACCATCTGATTTCTGAATATCCTTCCTACGAGGTCACTGTTCTTGGTGACTTCAATGTTCATAATAAAGAATGGCTAGGATCTTCAAAGACCGATCCACAAGGAAGAGCAGCGGAGGCCTTTGCAGTCAGCAATTCTTTAGCCAATATGGTTCAGCAACCTACTTACTTTCCTCGCATCCCAACACACAGCTCAAATCCCTTGGATCTCCTTCTTACTACAAATGCTGACTGCTATAAGATATCAGTCACCGCCCCCCTGGGTCGCTCAGACCACGGCATTGTCACTGCTTCCTGTGCAATGCAACCCGAGGTCACACAGTCATCACACCCACGTATCGTTTGGCACTACAATTCCGCGAACTGGGACAAATGCGGGATTACTTTTCCTCATTTCCATGGGCGTCTGTCTGCTTCTCTCATCGTGACCCCTCTGATATTTCACAAAACGTCACCGAAATTATCCAAGCTGGCATGGAATTATTTATTCCACGTACACAGAAAACCTCTGCAGCCACTTAAAAGCCCTGGTTCTCTAAATCCTGTGACAAGGCCAGACTTGAAAAGGTCAAAGCTCACAAAAATCTCTACACAATCCCAGTTAAGAAAACCGTCAAGCATTTAACGACGCAAGAAACCGCTATGTCCGCATTCTTTCTGAGGCAAAAAACTCGTTTAATAACCACATCTTGTTTTCCCACCTCTTATCTCAGGGGACGAAATTGTTTCTACCGCCCTGGGCAAGGCTGAACTTTTTGCCTCGTTGTTCGCCGGCAATTATACTCTCAACCCACCTCCAAATGTTCAACCAAGAGTCCCCAATGTCGCGCATTAAATGACGGATATCATTTTTAAAACAACTACTTGTCGACACCCACGGTACGATAGTATTTAGGCCGTGAGCCCTCGTGGTGTGTTGTTGAAATAAAAAAATAAAAAAATCTTCAACTATACAAGAAGCTAGTAAATACCCAACTCACTGGCACAACAGTGAAGTTCGTGTTGTCTTGGTGACACATGTACTTTATCTGTCTTTCATGAACATATTCATTTAAAAACTGTTCTTCCATGCATTATTTCATAAAATTTGTTTTTGAACATAGACTAGAGGTAATATCATACAGCATAAGAATTGTTTAATATGCTTTGGTGATATAGTAAACTATTTAACAAGATGTTGAGGTGATACTGTGAGCCGATTAACTTCCGTCAAAATATCTGCAGTGCTAAATTCCCATAAAAGCCAAGAATTCGCAAACAAAGCAATCGATTACGAAAGGAATGCAGCTTTTGCAGAAATTCATACCTGCTTAAGATTCTTGGCCTATCTGTTTGAAGTGGGAGTCTCTGATATTCGTACAATGCGTTATGTTATACCTGTTGACACCTTCTATTTGTTAGGGCAGGGGGTCTGCCGCTCTATTCATATTATAATTGCCGATACTATTAAACTATCGTAAATAAAGACGGACTTGGCACGATCTTCGGCACGACTCAAAGAAAAATGCTTACAATGGCTTACTGGTGTTTTCACAAGTGTTGACAAACAATTTACTAAATATTCTTCAAACGTGCTGCCCTTTTAAAACGAATAATTTACTAAGTGAAGATTGGAACCTGTGATGAGCGCTGATAAGTACACTAGGATAACCCCAATCACCACAACACATCTTTTTAATTATGATCGTTTCACTAACAAAGTTACGGTCACCAGAGGATGAAAATTGTTTCATCCTCTGATGACACTAACGTGGTTAATCAAACGATCGTTAGGTCAGGTCATGATGAAAATTGTTTCATCCTCTGATGACGCTAACTTTGTTAGTGAAACGATCGTCATGTCGTTAAAAATATGTGTTGTGGTGATTGGGGTTCTCCAAGTGTACTTACCTATATGAATAATTTAATACAAGTACTTGCCAAAATTATTGAAATTGATTAACTCATTAGTGCATAATGTCCCTTATATGGGACATCCATTCTAGATGGCGTAACTGCACAATGTGACACATAAAATAACCCTAAATGGCCACGTCATAATCCCTCGAATGTCAGCTTGCTTGTAAACAAGTTGTTTTGCTAATAGTTTGTATCTTTTGTATTTGGTGAGTGCCAATGGACAAATTTCAGTACAGCAGTAGCCGTGGCGGGTAAGTCTTTTGCTAATAAATTAAATAAATACTAGGCTAGTCATTATCAATTTGAGCTTCACGCGTTTTCTTAACCTCAAAACATTGTAGTATAGTACATGTACTCACAAATACGATTTTGTTATTTGAAGTAGTTATGACTTAGTAATTTAATTGATGTCCCTTTTAAGGGACCCTACGCATGACGATTCGTTATTGTCAAAGTTGCAATGAGATGTGTTTGTTTTTTAGGCTGTCACTTCATGAACTAATCGCCGCCTTAGAGGAAGAGAACGTTGATTCCGCTTGATATTTTAACACTCCGCCGCAAGATGGTCAGGAAACAGATGCAGATAGTGACGGATTTGACGACGAGCATGATGGAAACACAAACCATTTAGGTTCTACTAAATTGAAAGATGAAAGTGAAGCAATTTTGTATGGTCAGAAGCAAAACTATTCTTCTTTGGAATCAGACTCGTAATGTAGTGAAGATGATCAACCACTCTCTTTGCTCATTCAACCAAGGGTAACAAATACTGTTCCTGAGACGTAAAGTAAGAAACCGAATCCACCTTTCAAAAAGAGAAAGGCAACTAGAGAAAAAATCGACTGAAATAACGAAGAGTCCAATTTTTCTATAAAAAAACATTGTGAATCAGAAAGCATACCTCAGTGTCTCTTCAAGAAACAGTCTACAGCTGACTTTTTTTTCTTGTTTTCGACCAGGAAATTGTCAAACAGAATTATTGAGGAAAGCAACAGATATGCATTGTCGAAAAATGCGAGTATGCCTTTGCATCCGGCAATCAATGAGCTGTACGGTTTTGTTTGGTGGTTTGTTCTGTCCGGTTACGGAAAATACACAAATAAGCGAATGTACTGGCCAAAGAAGATGATGTCCTAAAAATTCTCGCCAATAGTATCCGTTTGAAAAGACTGGAGTCAATTTTGAGAAACATCCACCTCAATGACAACATTAAACTCGATCCTGAAGACCGACTTTATAAGCTGAGATCGCTTATCAGCGAGCTGAATGACAATTTCCAAAAATAGGGACGTGTGCAGGAACATTTGAGCATCGACGAAAGCATGATAAAATACTATTTCCCAATATCACAAAGCTTGATTAAATATTTAACGGCTGGTTAGTTAATCAAGGCTTTAGACTACCAATCACAGCTTCAAAATATTTGGTTGTCATGACAAAAACCCGAATCATTGTCTGTGATTGGTCGTCTAAAGCCTTGATTAACAAACCGGCCGTGAAATATTTAATCGAGCTTTGTGAAACTGGAAATATGTCAGACATTATGCTGAGCAGTACATCAAAGGAAAACCGATCAGGTTCGGTTTCAAAAATTGGGCTTTGTTTGTGCACTTCTAATGGTTACATGCTGGCTTTTGAAATATATACCGGTAAATCTAATGAACAACATGATTTAGGATTATGAGGTCAAGTTGTTATTTTAATTAATCAAGCTTCAATATCACGCCATGCTGGTTATAAGATATTTTTTGACAATTACTTTACTTCTGTAGAACTTTTATCACATTCAACTGATTTAGGATTTTGTGCTACCGGAACCCTCCGGCAAAACTGGCAATTGGAAACAAGAAGAAAGAGGCCATTATAAATATTGGAACTCTGAAAAGGTGGCAGTAGTGCAATGGAAGGACAATAAAATAGTCAGCCTTGGTACAAATTACGATAGCATCGAAGCAAAGAGTGTGTAGCACGTTATTCCAGGGAAAAGAAGTCAAAACTAAATGTACCTCAATCAGAAGTTATAAACAATTACAATAAAGGTACGGGAGCGGACAACAAGATTGATACAGGACCCGTATGCAATAACGCAAATGGTGGTGGCCGATTTTTGCTTATCTCTTTGATGTTTCTCTGGTCAACTCCTGTATACTAATGGAAGAATGTCAGCCTCAGTATCCCGTTTGTAAAAATTTGCTAAGTTTCAGGAGAAACCTGACTCTTATTTTGTTACAAAAATACGGAGTGCAATCATCTAGAGGAAAAACTTCCGCTAAGCCGTTGGCCGAAATATATTATGTCGAGAAAAACCACTTGGTCGACCACTGTGCTACTGATAGATATGCAGAATGTGGCAAAAAGGCAAACTTTATTTGTATTAAGTGTAAAGTAGGTTTGCACCCCAAAAGTTGTTTCCGGCAATATCACTCGAAATAATTCTGTGTGCATGGTGTCCCCTATATATTTTTTTTTCAATTAATTTTTATGAGTTTTAAAGGTTTTTATTTTTATTTGATCCATTTGAGACTATATTGTGGCCACAAATCATCAAATTTAAGTCTGGTAAACTTTATTATGCACCAATGGCTAAATATAATTATTTTGCAACAAACAGGTCAGGGGTCTCACTTCCAATATTTGAAGAGGATGGGGTGGGGTGGGGGGTGTAGGTATCAATATATATATATATATATATATATATATATATATATATATATATATATATATATATATATATATATATATATATAAAATATATGTACAGCGTTTCACTTTAAGTGGCGACAATTTATTATTTCATAGCAGGTCGGCCGATTTTCAAAAAAAAAAAAATTAAACAAAGTACTTCAAAAGCTTCACATTTCTGGTATGCAATATTTTCAGATTCGCTTTTTCCATAGACTACTACGCTAACAAATAAGACCCCAAAAATGACTAAAGCATATTAGGCATTTTTTTACGAAAAAAAAAGCAAATATCTCTGTCGATTTGGCACATCTGGACACCAAAAATCCCAAGTTTCAATATCGTAATTTATACAGATTGTTCACAACGTGAGTGCACAAAATGAAAAAATCGACTTTTTTTTGAGTGCCCTGTGTAAACGTTACTGAGTGTCGTGCAAATATTAAAATGCCAATGGATTAAGAGTCACTTAGTGTATCAATTCACACAATATCATCCTCATATCTTATACAGAGTGTTCATAATCAATACGGAAACAAACCCTTTTCCAATGTATTACCCAGTTTCGTCTTTGATCGGACCAGCATATCAAATTTTGGCAAGACACCATTCCATTATTTCTGAAAGTAGCTAAGTGAAGATTGGAACCTGCGATGAGCACTGATAAGTACACTTGGAAAACCCAAATCCTCACAACACATCTTTTTAAAGACGTGACGATCGCTTCACTAACAAAGCGTCATCAGAGGATGAAAAATTATGTTTTTCAACTTACTTATCAGTGCTCATCGCAAGTTCGAATCTTCCCTTACCTACTTTCAGAAATAATGGACTGGTGTCTTCGCAAAATTTAAGCTGCTGGTCCGATCAAAGTCCTAACTAGGTAATACATTTGAAAAGGGTAAATTTCCGTATTTATTATATAAACACTCTGTATAAGATATGAGAATGATATTGTGTGAATTGATATACTGGGTGATTCTTAATCAATTGGCATTCTAATATTTGCAAGACACTCAGTAGCGTTTACACAGGGCATTCAAAAAAGTCGATTTTTTCATTCTTTGCACTCAAGATGTCAACACTCTGTATAAATTACGATATTGAAACTTGGGATTTGTGGTGTCCAGGTGTGCCTAAATCGATAGAGTTTTTTTTTCGTAAAAAAATGCCTAATATGCTTTAGTCATTTTTGGGATCTTATTTGTTATCGTAGAAGGCGATGGAAAAAGCAAATCTCAAAATATTGCATACCAGGATGTGGAGCTTTTGAAGTACTTTGTTTAAAGATTTTTTTTGAAAATAAGCCCACCCGCTATGAAATAAAGAATTGTCGCCACTTAAAGTGAAACACACATTATATATATATCTATATATATATATATATATATATATATATATATATATATATATATATATATATATATATATATATATATATATATATATATATAGCAAATGTATAAAACTGAAACAGCTTTAACAAAGACAAAATTACGAAAAAACGATTAAAATTTCCAACGCTCTGCAGCGAAACTATTTTAACACATATTTATAAGAACTATATATATATATATATATATATATATATATATATATATATATATATATATATATATATATATATATATATATATATATATATATATATATCGGAAAGATTTCCGCGGTCTTTAATGTGAGACATACTTGGTTCTCGGGTTGAACCGCGTCCATAATTTATTAAAACTCGACGTTTAGGCTCCTGTTTTGGAGCCATTTTCAAGAGGTAAAAGAAATATTTTAGCACATGAACTCTAAGGCCTCAATCTGCATACTCCTTAGAGCGGCGGACAAAGGTGGGTTGGGTTGTTGTAGCTCGATTACGGGGCCTCAATCTGCCTACTCCCCAAATGTCGCCGGAGATCGTCGCTAAGGTCTCAGTGTGTTCAGCCCTACGCCCAAGAGTGATCTGGCAGTTGTTCATTGCAAGTCTTGTATTGTATATAGCGTTTTGTCTACCTGCTTCGTTATCAGTGTAATGAGTCGAGTCACCGTCAATTAAGTCAGGGGCTTCCGTCACGGTACTTGAACGATTAAGGGGATTGCAGGTATTTGTTGAGTCAGGGGATTTCGTCACGATACCTAAATGATTAAGAGGATCGCAGGTATTTGTTGAGTTAGGTAATGGGAAAATAAAATTGTCCATTGAATTTATTCTTTTTTTTGTGTGTTTGTAATGACGATATAATAGATTTTCAAGTAGTCGGAAGATGAAGACCATCATCTCTCTCGATCTCGATTGCTTCGCGGATAATTCTGGTTTTGAAGTTGTAAACCGGTGCTATTGTTTTGGCGTTGCTGAAGCCCATTTTGTGTCCTGTATGAATATGATGCATGGCCAGCGCCGATGCGGGGTCAGATTTTCTAACTGCGAGGGTGTGTTCATATATTATATTGTGAATGCGTCTATTTCTTTGTCCTACATAAGTTCGGGAACAGTCGGAACAAGGAATTTCGTAAACTCCGTGGGATTTGTTTGGAATCCTATCCTTGGGAGTTTTTATCAAATTTCACAGTTTTTGCTCTGTTGTGAATATGGTTTTGATACTATGGGTTCTAAAAATTCGGCTGATTTTGTCGGTGACACCTTTAATGTATGGTAAAATGCTGTGTGTTGCTGTGTGGACTCTGTTCTTGTTGTGGTGTAGTGGTTTGTTGTGCGTTTCTAATGTTTCGTAGTATGTGATTGTTGTCGTATCCGTATTCTAGCAATGTCTGTCTTAAAAAGTTTAATTCTGTCTGTTTGTTGTTGTTGTCCGTTAGTCTAAGGGATCGTGTTACTAATGTTCAAACCACGGAATTTAGTTGCGATGGGTGATGGTAAGATTGGGCGTTAAGGTAACGATTATTGTGGGCTGGTTTTCGGTAGACAGTGTAAGAAAATCCTCTAACTGGGTTTTTGGTGATGCGTACATCTAAGAAAGGCAACGAAAACTTACTTTCTATTTCCATGGATTTGGGGGTTGATGTTATATATATATATATATATATATATATATATATATATATATATATATATATATATATATATATATATATATATATACCTCTTAACCGAAGGGTACTGGGTTCGATCCCAGGGTTCTCTTTTCACTTTTCAGTATATACTGTACAATTAAACTCGTTGTGACAGTGTATTTGGGCATAGTCGCGGAAATAGACCGACATTATAAAAACAAATTACACACACAACTATTTAATAAACAAATTTTGAGCAAGCATTTTTAGTATAACTTTGATCATAAAACTTAAGCTGCATTTATATTTTCATGGACTTGCAACTTGCAGATCCACATAATTATTAAAGGTTACATATCCTTCTGGCCCCGGTTTAATTACGCCACTGTTTAAGCATCAATCTATGAATAATTGATAACATATTAATTCAAGAGCTACCAAAACTATACAAACGACAGTTTAAAGAAAAAAAAAACAAGTTGTAAGGAATTTCTGTAATAAATTATTAGTATTTTAATATGCAGGACAAAAAAAAGTATAGGTAATCCTCGCTTATACAATAAGTACAAAAGGTAAATGTTTTGTAAGCAGGTTATAAAAAAGGATTAAAAAACAGCTACCATAAGATTCAATGCCATCAAAATAGATAGTTTAACATTGTAGAATGTGTATAATAAAAATTTAAATAAATCATGAGTTATCTACAAAGCTCTGGTTGTATCGGGCAGATGTTCAAGCTGTATAGAGTTGGGACCACGCATTCCATCACCTCAAATAATTGTCGCATTCCAATCCACCACATCTCTCAGACAGAAGACAGAAGCCACGGTCCAACCGTGTCCCTGAACAATACTTTTTTGTCTGATAATCCGTTTTTAGCTTGACTTGTTTCATGAAAAGATACAAATACCTGGCAGATTATTAGAAGAAAAACATCTCCTTGTGTGATGTCTCGCATTTCAAGGATCATACGTATTTTCCACTATGTCGCAATTAATTACATTCCATCAAGTTTAACTTAATAATTAAACACATTTTTTAAACTAAATATACGCACAAAATATCTACGAATTACTAGGTATAATATTTTAAAATTTATGGAAGTGAAAATAGTTTTTAAGTATACCTGTTACTCCCACTTCGCCTTAAACGTGTCGTTAATTTAAATGTAAGTAAATGATTGATTTTTGAAAATGTTGGTGTTAGAAAGTGGTAAGAAACTGAATTATATAAACATTTTTGGCAAGATGTGGCGGAAAGTCAATCTTGCTCTAAAACAAAAATTTCGGGACGCAGCAAGTGCGTTATGGTAGCGAATTTTCATTAAATGTTTCAAATTTGTATAACTCAGTTTTCTATAAACCTAGAAAGTTGAGTTTTGGTGGAGTAAGGTATTTACAAGGGCAACAGACCAACCAAATTTCACCAAAATAACTTGGTTATTTTTTTGAGATACATTTTTTTTTCCGATTTTGTTGTTGTTGAGAAAAACTAGTCCGATGGGGCTGGCTAGCGAACTCATCCAATAAAGTAGGGGCTAAACCTGAGCCTTGAGGAACTCCTGCATTAATTGGATATAGTTTAGAGGAATGGCCATCCACAACAACAGAAATGCTCCGGTTGGAGAGGAAGTTTGCTGTCCAGGTACATAGTTTTGGTGGTAGGCCATAGGCCGGTAGTTTATTAGGCAGGGCTGCGTGCCAGACCTGGTCGAAGGCTTTGGATATGTCTAGAGCGACAATCTGAGATTCACCGTGTAGTTCCATAGACTTGTTCCAAGAATAGGTGACAAAGGAAAGGAGGCCGGCAGTTGATCTGCGCTGACGGAATCCATACTGCCTGTCGTGGATTAGACTGTGTTTTTAAAAAAAAATTTAGTAATTCGGTGTTTATATACTTTTCAATCACTTTAGAGATGACTGAAAGGAGAGATATAGGCCTGTAGTTGCTAGGAAGCGCTTTGTATCCTTTCTTGGGTACGGGTTTTATTCGAGTAGTTTTCCAGTTACTAGGGAATATGCCTCTATTGTAAGATGTCTGAAACAGACGAGTCAGAACAGGAGCAAGTTCTGCTGCGCATTTTTTGAGAACAATTGCTGGGATCTCGTCAAGGCCAGAGACTTTCTTGGTATTAAGAGAAGAGAGCATCTTTCGTACCTTTTTAGTTTTGAAAATGATGTCCGTCATTTTATGCGCGACATTGGGGACTGTTTGTGGTTGCACATTTGGAGGTGGGTTGAGAGTAGAATTTCAGGCGAACAACAAGGCAAAAAGTTCAGCCTTGCCAAGGGCGGTAGAAACAATTTCATCCCCTGAGACAAGAGGTGGAAACGTGCTCTTGCAGAAATTATTCCCAATAGATTTAGCAAGAACCCAGAAGGGTTTGCTGCCGTTGGAGCTTAAGAGGACTTTGTTTTTGATGTGGTTATTAAACGAGTGTTTTGCCTCAGAAATAATGCGGACATAGCTTTTTCTTGCGTCGTTAAATGCTTGACGGTTTTCTTGATTGGGATTGTGTAGAAGCGCTTTGTGAGCTTTGACCTTTTCAAGTCTGGCCTTGTCACAAAATTTAGAGAACCAGGGCTTTTGAGTGGCTGAAAAGGTTTTCTGTGTACGTGGAATAAATAATTCCATACCAGCTTTGATAATTTCGGTCACGTTTTGTGAGATATCTGAGGGGTCAGGATGAGAGAAGCGGACAGACGCCCATGGAAATGAGAAAAAGTAATCTCGCATTTAGTCCCAGTTCGCGGAGTTGTAGTGCCAAACAGAACGTGGCTGTGATGTCTGTGTGACCTCGGGTTGCATTGCGCAGGAAGCGCGGTGACCATGCCATGGTCTGAGCGACCGACGGGGGCGGTGACTGATATTTTATAGCATTCAGGATTTGTAGTAAGAAGGTGATCCAAGGGATTTGAGCTGTGTGTTGGGAAAGTAAGTAGGTTGCTGAACAATATTGGCTAAAGAATTGCTGACTGCAAAGGCCTCCGCTGCTCTCACTTGTGGATCGGTTTTTGAAGATCCTAGCCATTCCTTATTGTGGACGTTGAAGTCACCAAGAATAGTGACCTCGGAGGAGGGATATTCAGAAATCAGATGGTCAGTTTTTTCAGAAAGGTAGTCAAAGAGCTGGACAAAGTTGTTGTCAAAAGGTGACCGGTAAATGCAAGAGATGAATTTAGTTGCGACCCTGAGAGGGAGTTTTATCCATAGTATGTCTTTTCTGCCAGCTTCTAAATTGGGGCATCTGGTGCAGGGTAGATTGCTACGGACGTATGCGCACACGCCTCCATGCAATCTAAAGGAAGTAAGGAGCTCATACCCCGGGAAGTTAGGGTGATTAGTGGCTGTTTTGGCACTGATTTGGGTTTCGGTGAGGAAGAGGAGTTGGAGCCTATTAGCCTGGAGGAAATGATGGACGAAGTTCAGGTTAGAATTTAGGCCACATATATTCGAGAAGGATATGTTAAATCTTGATGCCGACGCCCCCTGTACACCCCTCTCCCGGAGATCCGAATGGAGGGGTATTTTACCTCCGGAATGTTTTGCACAAGGAGGAGCCAACATCATTTTTGCTTATGAGGGAAACCGACTCATACACCAGAACCGGAAACGTCCATTGGGACTTCACCGGCCCCTTGATGCATGGGGAAGTACCTCCTCGGGCGTGGAAAATTCCACTACCACCTGCAAAGAGAGGGAGCGAGAGACTTTAGTAGACCATCAGCCTTGGGTGTTATTCCCATTGCCGACAGTCACGCCAAGGGTGGCACGAGGAGCCAGACTCTAGGAGTCCGGTGGCTAAATCACGCGTCGATCAATCAAGAGAACGACCAGCGCACGACCAGGCTAAGGAACCACACCCCCCAGTAAACTAAAATTATTAATCGAAAAACAACCTATTCTCTCATTAACCTAAAATAAAAATAATTTGATATGACATATGATGCTACATAAACCGCGCCATTTTTCTATAAGAATGCAAATAACAGAACAAACCAATAGCAATTTAATTTCTGACCACGTGATCAACAATCGTATCGTTGGTCAGTTGAGAATGCCAGATCTATAGATAAATCTCCCTAGACTAAATTCACAAAAAATGTTATAATAGTAAAAGTTTTATTTAACTTATAAGGTGTTTATTTACTTATTGTTTGTACCACAACTTAAAATCAGGCTTAAACTCTTTAGCTACCGATTTTACCATATAGCTTTTTGAATAACAAATAGATTCTAGGAATAAATATTACCGTTAATTTGTCTCACGACGGAAAGTTCCCAAGTTTGTGTAATATAATTTTGAAACTGACAACTCTGGCTGTTTCAATTTATTAGGCAGATTTTGTAGCTTTCCACGATTCAAAGAAAACAAACTAAAACATCCGTTATGTCAACCTCTTCCACGCACATAACACAACGCCTTAATAAACTTTTAGGAGCGTGTCGTAGCTTTTAAAGTTCTTTAAGTCAGGATAACTTAAATTTGTGTTGAGTAAAACGGCTCAAAATTAACATATGAGAAGATCTTTAAATGCTCTATATACGCGAAAAATTCCATTCCACTCACTTTAATTATTTAAAAAATATAGGGTTTTCAAAAAGTTTTTCCAGATTTTTCACCGGAAAAACTTGAGCATAAAGGCTGATTAACGAACTCGACCTCAGTTTTCGCCCAAACAAGGTTTTTGTCAAGTTTAATTGAAACCATTTTAGAATTTTTTGAGTTATCGCTCGGATACATACATACATACATACAAATATATATATATATATATATATATATATATATATATATATATATATATATATATATATATATATATATATATATATATATATATATATATATATATATATATATATATATATATATATAAACCTATAAACATTTTAATGGACCTTGGTTTTGGGTTGTAGGGACCCAAATTCGCGCTCATGTGGAAAAAAATGTTCAAAACCTTTTCATCGTGACCTTCTTAATGAAAATTCGCTAAAAGCAAAATCACCCCAAAATCAAAAAAATAATAACAAAGAGCGCTCGATACGTATTTCGACTACGAAGTTGGCTTCATCAGTAGCTGTCGCTAAACTAACTGTATGGGTAAAATTATCCTATTAATATACCTTAGATATACACTAAAAATTATGTAATCCCGAGGATGCCATACCGGGTGATGATGCAATACCGGATGATGCAACCTCTTGAGTTATAACGAAAATGGAAAAATGTGTGCTCATCAAACATTATTTTCTGCGGAACAAAACCATCACTCAAACCAAGGCTAAGCTTGATAAATACTATGGGGACTCTGCACAATCAATTTCCATGGTAAAAACGTGGTTTACTGAATTTAGCTGCGGTCGTACAAGCACAAATGACGCCGAACATTCTGGACGCCCAGTTGAGGTCGCTACACCCGAATTAATTGAAAAAATTCACGATATGGTGTTGGCCGATCGGAGATTGAAAGTGCGGGAAATTGTGGAAGCCATAGGCATATCACATGGCTCAGTAGTTTCGATTTTGCATGATCACTTGGGTATGAGAAAGCTATCCACAAGATGGGTGCCGCGTTCGTTCACAATCGACCACAAACGCAATGGTATAACACCTTCGAAGGAGTGTTTGGCGTTGTTCAACCGCGATAGGGACGAGTTTTTGCGCCGTTTCGTAAATGTGGATGAAACATGGATTAACCACAACACACCAGCAGTCAAAATAGTGGGTTTCTCCATGCGAATCGGCGTGAAGAAGGCCAAGGTGGGTTTGTCAGCCAATAAAGTCATGGCGACCGCTTTTGGGGATGCACGCGGTATAATCCACATTGATTACCTTCAAAAGGAAAGAACAACCAATGGCGAATATTATAACAACTTATTGGACTGGTTCAATGAGATTTGAAGACAAAGCGACCGAATTTCGCCAAGAAAAAAGTTATTTTCCAGCAAGGCAACAGTGCACATATGTGTGGTCTCCATGACGAAATTTCATAAATTTGGCTACGAAATTCTTCCTCATCCGCCCTATTCTTCGGATTTACCCCGAGTGACTATTTCTTGTTAACAAACTTAGAGAAATGGCTCGGTGGAAAGAGATTTGACTCCAATGATGAAATCATCTCACAAACAAATACCTATTTTGAGGACCTCGTCAAATCTTATTTTATGGAAGGGATAAGAACATTGGAGAAACGTTGGACGAAGTGTATAGAGCTCAAAGGAGACTGTGGAGAAATAAAATGATTTTTTGTCAAAAAACCTGTTTTATTCAAGAAGTCACGGACTTATTGACCCGCCCTTGTCTAACTCATTGGCTGCGTCCGGCGTTATATTTTTTCTTTGGTCTCTTTAAAATGTGATTACTGTAGTCAGACTGTTTTTCTTTAATATTAAATTTGCTGCTTAGGTATTGGTGTGAAATTAATATGATAACCCATTTGGATATAGAATGAGTTCAAGAATATACACACATGCATGAACGCAATAATATCAGTGCCCACACACAAGTTTACCACTTTCGTGGGAGTTACTATCAACTTTTATAAATGTCATTCTACTGTATACTTAGATAGCCTGAATGTAAGCTGTAGGTACGCTCTTTCTGAGACCACTAACATTTCTATAATATGAGCCACCTGTATACAAGAGACCTAGGGCGTCAATTTAAGTTACGTTCTTGGAGATGCTGCCACGAACGCACGAAGATATTAAGCCATTTTTTACGTGTCTTTTTTCCTAGCTAATGTAGCCTCTACTTGGAATTTCTTACATAATGCTGCTGGATGAGATTTGATAATGTTAATTTTTAGTAATGATAGTTTTATATACGGAACACGGCCACTGTTGGTTGCATGTTTACATGATGATTTCGTCGGCAGGATATTTATATTCGAGGAAAACGTAAACATAGGCATTAACCTAGACCCGAAACCTCTAAACTGACTATAAAACAGCTTGCTGCAATAATAATCAAAATAATAATAACAATAAACTACGTTTCCTCCATTTGGTTGCCTATAGATTTTATTTTTCTACTGCCATGGACTGCAAACATGTCTTGGTACCTGATCCGAAATTATTTCTTTCCAAAGTGTTAAATCGTACTTCAAATTATGTACTAGTTTTACTGGCAAATTTTTTAAACCTCGTATTTGCTTAAATATACAGTTTGCTTCTAATTCGTTGTTTTCTTTTAGCGAATTTTCGAAACGATATATATATATATATATATATATATATATATATATATATATATATATATATATATATATATATATATATATATATATATAGGAAATGAGAGAGATAATTCGTCAACTGAAGAAGCAACCTCAGGATTTGCATGCAAATTTTAAAGTTTTTTTTCATTTCAACAACACACCACGAGGGCTTACAGCCTAAATACTATCGTACCGTGGGTGTAGACAAGGAGGAAAGAGGCAACCTGTTAATTCGGGAATTGAAGTTTTGAAGGTTCGGAGGAGAAGGAAAAACATGTGCCAAAAACGAATTCCACAACTTGAAAGTCCTCGAGACAAAAGAGTGGGTATAACAAAATGTTCTATGTCTGGTGACCTGGACAGTAAAAGGGTGAATTCGCTCTGTTCCCCTTGTACATCTGTTGGGGGCAGCAGGTTGGGCAACTATGGAAGAAAGCTCCTCTGAGCAGTGCCCGTGCAGATATCTATAAAATATAGAGAGGTCACAAACGTCACGTCGGTGTTCAAGGGATGGCAGCCTTTGAGTGAGGGTAGGGTCACCGATGAGACGTATAGCTCTCTTCGGATTGGAGTCCAGGATAGCGAGTGTAGAAGCGGCAGCGGCACCCCAGATGTGGGAGCAGTATTCGAGGTTTGGCCTTATTTGTGAAGTTTATAAGGTATAGAGATTAGCTGGTGAAAAGTATTTGCGAGCCCGGAAGAGGAAACCTAATTTCTTAGCAGTCGCTTCTGCAATTGATGTGACATGTTGATGCCAATTGAGATTTCGATCCATAGAAATGCCAACAAGTGAAAAGGACAAATTACTTTTAATAACTTGGTTGTCCATTGTGATGGGTCTAGGGCAGGTGTATCTTTTATGAGATAGAAAGCAAGACTGAGATTTGGTGGAGTTGAATTGTACAAGATTTCTACTTCCCCAGTCTAATATTTTTGGAGATCCATAGAGACAGAACCCTCCATGAGTCTGCGATCTTGCTCTGATTGGGATGAGGAGAATAGAATAGTGTATATTTGAGTGGAGGGTGCTGTCGTCCGCGTAATTGTAAACTGAGTTGGATGTGCTAGAGAGGAGGTCATTGATGTGGAGAAGAAACAAAGTAGGGGCTAAAGCTGAACCTTGAGAGACTCCTGAATTAATTGGATACAGTTTAGAGGCATGGCCATCCACGACAACAGAAATACTCTGGTTGGAGAGGATATTTGCTGTCCAGGTACAGAGTTTTAGTGGTAGGCCATAGGTCGGAAGTTTGTTAAGCAGCGCTGCGTGCCAGACCTGGTCGAATGCTTTGGATATGTCTAGAGCGACAATCTGGGATTCACCGTGTAGTTCTATAGACTTGTTCCAAGAATGGGTGATAAAGGAAAGGAGGTCGGCAGTTGATCTACGCTGACGGAATCCATACTGCCTGTCGTGGATTAGACTGTGTTTTTCAAGAAATTTGAGTAATTCGGTGTTTATATACTTTTCCATCACTTTAGAGACGACTGAAAGGAGAGAAATAGGCCTGTAGTTGCTAGGAAGAGCTTTGGATTCTTTCTTGGGAACGGGTTGTTCTCGAGCAGTTTTCCAGTTACTAGGGAAGATGCCTCTATTGTAAGATGTCTAAAACAGACGAGCCAGGACAGAAGTAAGTTCTGGTGTGCATTTTTTGAGAACAATTGCTGGGATCTCGTCAAGGCCAGAGGCTTTTCTGGTATTAAGAAAAGAGAGCATCTTTCGTAACTTTTTAGTTTTGAAAATGATATCTGTCATTTTATGTGCGACATCGAGGACTGTTGTTGGTTGAACATTTGGAGGTGGATTGAGAGTAGAATTGCCGGCGAACAACGAGGCAAAATGTTCAGCCTTGCACAGGGCGGTAGAAACAATTTGATCTCCTAAAACAAGAGGTGGGAACGTACCCCTGAAGAAATTATTCCGAATAGATTTAGCAAGAGTCTAGAAGGGTTTGCTGCCGTTGGAGCTTGAGAGGACTTTGGTTGTGATGTGGTTATTTAAAGAGTTTTTTGCCTCAGAAAGAATGCGGACCTAGCGGTTTCTTGCGCCGTTAAATGCTTGACGGTTTTCTTGACTGGGATTGTGTAGAAGCTTTTTGTGAGCTTTGACCTTTTCAAGTTTCGCCTTGTCACAGGAACCAGGGCTTTTGAGTGGCTGAAGAGGTTTTCTGTGTACGTGGAGTAAATAATTCCATGCCAGCTTGGATGATTTCGGTGACGTTTTGTCAGATATCAGAGGGGTCAGGATGAGAGAAGCAGACAGGCGCCCATGGAAATGAGGAAAGGTAATCCCGCATTTCGTCCCAGTTCGCGGAGTTGTAGTGCCAAACGATACGTGGGTGTGATGACTGTGTGACCTCGGGGTACATTGCGCAGGAAGCAGTGACCATGCCGTGGTATGAGCGACCAAGGGGATCGGTGACTGATGTCTTTTAGCATTCAGGTTTTGTAGTAAGAAGGAGATCCAAGGGATTTGAGCTGTGTGTTGGGATGTGCGGAAAGTGAGTAGGTTGCTGAACAATATTGGCTAAAAGATTGCTGACTGCAAACGCCTCCGCTGTTCTCCTTTGTGCATCGGCTTTTGAAGATCCTAGCCATTCCTTATTATGCACATTGAAGTCACCAAGCATAGTTACCTCGGAGGAAGGATATTCAGAATACAGATGGTCGGTTTTTTGAGAAAAGTAGTCGAAGAGCTGGGCAAAGTTGTTGTCAGAAGGTGACCGGTAAATACCACAGATGAATATAGTTGCAGCCCTGGGAGGGAGTTTCATCCAAAGCATGTCTTTTCTTCCAGCTTCTAAATTGGGGAGTCTAGTGCAGGGTAGATTGCTACGGACGTATGCGCACACGCCTCCATGCAATCTAAAGGAAATAAGGAGCTCATACCCCGGGAAATTAAGGTGATTAGTGGCTGTTTTGGCACTGATTTGGGTTTCGGTGAGGAAGAGGAGTTGGGGGCCTATTAGCCTGGAGGAAATGGTGTACGGAGTTCAGGTTAGAATTTAGTCCCCATATATTCGAGAAGGATATGTTGAATCTTGATGCCGGCGCCCCCTGCACACCCCTCTCCCGGAGATCCGAATGGAGAGGTATTTAATCTCCGGAATCTTTTGTACAATGAGGAGCTATCATTATTTTTGTTTATAAGGGAAACCGACCGGAAACGTCCGTTGGGACTTCATCGGTCCCTTGATGTATGGGGTGGTACCTCCTCGGGCATAAAAAAATCCTTTACTATCACGTAAAGGAAAAGTCCACTACCACCTGCCGATGTGCATAAATATTTACTTGCCTGGAGGGCAAAATTGTGTTAGACTTTTTTTAAAAGCATTGCACTCTTTTGTTTTATTTTTGACATAAATTAGTAAAGAATATTGAACAATAATAAGTAGACTTAGCGTGGAAGTTTATTTAAAAATCAAAACAAAAAGACCGAAGCATGTAATTAAAGTTAAATAAGATAATAATCGTCCATCAACTGCCAAACAATATCCCAAACGATTGTAAAATTCAGATCTAACATTACTCAATTGGTATTAGGGAATTTTCTCAAAAAAAAAAACACTAATGATAAGGTCTGTGTTATATATATATATATATATATATATATATATATATATATATATATATATATATATATATATATATATATACACAGGGTTAGTCAAATTCGAGCCTCAACATGGGGATCTCAGAAAAGGTAAGAGATACGAAGACAGTTAGATTAGGGCAAAGTTGTGTATTTTAGCGCTTAATTATTCTGCCAAACAAAAAAATCCGAGCTGATGCTCTTAATTTTTGAATTATAGCAAAAAAAGTAAATTTTCAGGATTTTTATTTTTTGCCATATCTTCCTTATTTATCATCAGATCGAGATGCGGTTTTGACCTTCTAAAGGCACTTTTTAGCTCGAAATATCTCTGTGGTATCAAAATTCTCTATGAACATTTCGGTTTTTGTGGAACATCATCACGCCATATGTTATTGCATTTTTGCATTTACCATCGAAATATAATGCATGTTTATAAGAAAAGAAATTCTGGATGCAGCAAGTGCGTTATGGTAGCAAATTTTGATCAAATGCTTCATATTTGAATAGCTCAATTTGCTATTAACCTGTAAGGTTGACCAAGAAATGAGTTTTTTCGGGAACACTTCAAGTTTACTTTCGGAAATTTTTGTACATTTTCAAACAATAAAGTTATTTTGATGAAACATGGCACATTGTTTTTACTATAAGGTTATACTGGTAATCAAAATTGATGCCTGCTTTCTTAAATAATAAGAAAACAGACATATTTGCAATAAAAACATATTTAAGAAAATTCACTACCATAACGCACTTGCTGCGTCCCGAGTTTTTTTCATATGGACACGATATTGGATTTATATGGATGCTTTAGGTGAACTAAACTTGTTTAGTTTAAAGTAAATACATGTCGATGGTTTTTCTAATCAATAAAAATGAGATATGGTGAAAGTTTATTAATCAAATCACAAAAATTCTATATCTTCCGGAGCATGCCTACATATGTATCATGAAAGACAGCAAGCATGCTAGCCATATTTTAAACAATTTGACTAATATTTACCAACATATGGCTCCATATATTATTAGCACTATTAACTAAAATATAATGTTCAGGGTTTCTGAAAAAATGAAAAAACATATAAGCTATAACAACAAAAAAAAACGTCGATTCATTCCTATGAAAAAAAATTTCACTACTCAAATTTATTCTTGTACTTATGTTACTGACAGCTCTGCTGATATCACGTCGTTTTAAAGAAGTGAAAGCATTTGTCACATTCATTCTAAAATCCTCCACAGTTTCCTATATATATATATATATATATATATATATATATATATATATATATATATATATATATATATATATATATATATATATATATATATATATATATATATATATATATATATATATATGCACACATCGGAAAAGTCTAGGGATATTTTTAAATAATACAAAAAAGGGAACAAATTGATTTTGGAATCGGTCAAATTGCACTCACGATGTATGTACTTAATCAATCACTCAATATATAACCATCTGTTGTTAAAAAAAAGTTAAAATTATATCAGAATTGATAAACTCGATATATCATAAAAGTAGAATTTTTATATGTACCGGTGAATTTAGTTTCGGCTTCAGTCATTCTTCAGTTGTTGTTTAGTAGCTGCATTTAAAATATTGTGTTTTACCATGGAACGGTGACATTTGGCTTTAGACGAGCCTTTTTCAAGCGGGCATGCGGCAGAATGAAGTAGCTGAGCGGATGGGTGTTTCCCGTGACAAGTCGTGTATGGACGCGTTTTAGGGAAACTGGTTGTCCGAGCAAGATCCAGGACGAGGACGATCTACGACGGCAGGTTAGGATATATTTTTATGTTTAACTGCCAGAAGGCAGCCTACAATTGCGGCACCTGAATTGGTTACAACTCCGCAAAGGGCGCATAATGTAACCATTAGCCGAAATACTGTAAGAAATCATCTTCACGAAGCAAACCTCTCTAGTAGACGTCCACTCAGATTTCCACCTATTTCTAGAGGCAATCGCGCTGCAAGATTGGACTGGTGTCAAAATTATCTGAATTGAACTGCAGATAACTGGGCTACAGTTTTATTCACAGACGATTCTAGTTTTTTTTTCATCCGGATTCTCGTCGAGTATGGGTGTGGAGACGATCTGGAAATGCGAAACGCTTAAAAATATTCAGGAAGTGTATCCATACAGAGGTGGTACAATAATGGCATGGGGCGGAATAATTATTGGTGGCAGAACCAAACCCGTTTTTCCAAATCGCTTCTTAACAGCTTGGCTCTATCTAGATACCATTCTTAAACCCATCGTGCATCCATTTGCAGGCCCTGTTGGTCAAAACTTCCGCCTAGTGCATCATAATGCCCGTCCACATACCGCGCGCATCGTAACCAACTGGCTGGATAACACGGGAATTGAAGTTTTACCATGGCCAGGACAATTCCCGGACCTGAATCTGATAGAGCATGTCTAGGATATGCTTCAACGAAGAATTACTCCACATATGGGCAACATCCGTAATGCGTTTACATTCCAGGAGCTTCTGACAGCAGAGTGGGCACCCTTACTACAATGACACCTTGACAATCTCATTTTGTTTATGAGCAAAAGACGTAGAGCTGTAATTACTCAACGCGGAGGTCGTACTTTGTATTAAACTTTTTTCTCACATGCTCAGAAGTTTTTGAAAAATTCTACAAATTTGTCTTTCAGTATATATATATATATATATATATATATATATATATATATATATATATATATATATATATATATATATATATTGTTTTCGATAATCTTCTAGTTTTCTTGAATAAAACATTTCATTTTATGTAATACTAAACACTTACTTATACCATACACTTTTGTTTACTTCTTAAATCATATCAAGAAAAAAATACGTGCATTTTTAAAAATATCCCTAGACTTCTCCGATAAAATGTCAAAATGTGCTAAAGCATGTTTTTTAAGAAGGTTTGGTTGAAATGAAGATAAATAGTGAGTGAGGCGAGACTGAAAATAAATCTTTGCAATGGCTATAGACATGTTTGTGGAAGAAGAAAGGGTAGAAAAAGGAAGATTTATCAACATTCAGAAAGTGACATTAAATAAAATTGTTTTGACAGTTTGATTATTTGAGGATTTTTACAAAATTACGTTGATACAAGCACAAGCACAGCTTCTTTGTAAGACATAATGTATAATTTTGACCACTAATAAAATTATTATTATTATTATATAGGTATATATATATATATATATATATATATATATATATATATATATATATATATATATATATATATATATATATATATATATATATATACCTATATTTATGTATCCACACGATAACTCAAAAAGTGATTGATAGTTTGGATGTGTTCGTTAGCCAGACCTATCGGACCAGTTGTAAATACCACGTGTATTTATTTTATAATGAATAACAAAAAAAAAACAGAACAAATAGGGCACTGACAATAAGCAAAGTTACCTACCTTTATTCTCCAATAATGCAGGAACATAAGCTTCGTTTTTCTGTATTCACACACAACACCTCTAGGGACCTCGTGTCTCCCAAAGGACTTACAAACAAAATGGATATTTAGAGACCTCGTGTCTCTTCAAGGGGTTGAAAGCAATTCGCTTTCTCGAGACCTCTTGCCTCTTCAAGGACTCAAAAACAAGTGGCAGAGGGATGCAAGCTTCTCTCCCTTCTCTCATTCTTCTTCCCCCTCTCTGGTCTTCTGGCGGAAACCATTAGTAACACTTACTCTATGTCAGTGTAGCGCGCGACATTTGAATTTAAAAGTGACAGAACAACGAGCATGAACACCAGTTTTAAAAATATATATATATATATATATATATATATATATATATATATATATATATATATATATATATATATATATATATATATATATATATATATATCTTAAAAAACAAGTTATTTTTATGAAATTTGGTTGGTATGTTGCCCTCGTAAATACCTTACTCCATCAAAACTCAACTTTCTAGGTTTATAGACCATTGAGTTATACAAATTTGAAGCAATTAATGAAAATTCGCTACCATAATACACTTCCCGAAATCTTATTTCTGCTCCTTGTTTCATATTTTGAGATATAATTAATTTCCGACACAATTATTTACGAAGGACACGTACATTGAAGAAAAAGGAAGATGTAGACCCAGAGGAAGAATTCTGGAAATCCTGGTGTGGAAGCTACAGTGGAAGGAAGAGAGCTTCTGGGGACAGAAATGTATGGTTGCGACGACCAGGCGACGTCGTCCTTAACCTGTTATGATGTTGATGATCATGAGTTATTGCAACAATAAAAAAACTCGTGTATTTCTCATGATTGACCGACTAAAATTGATGAGTTTGAAAGTTTGAAGCCAGAAAGACGACTGGTTGATTTATATTGGGTCAGCTGTATAGTCGAGGAGCACGCGGTCACCTTTGGCGGGTTGACGTCTCATTGGTCCGCTCTCCAATCTCTGGAATGCGGCGTTCTTTTTTTTTTATAATAATTACTACACTCAGCACCCATCAATATAAATAACATAAACAACATCAGATCGATTCTGCGAAACGACCAGACAAAAAAGCCGAAATAACCCCGAATCAAACAACAACAATAGACTGCGAGCGTAATATTTCTATAATTATTAATTAAGTTCTGTATTAAAAAATATCTGTGCGCGCGAGGTGGACCCTTCGCGAGGCTAGAATTGAATTTCACCGCGAGGAATGCCGCATTTCTTGAGGAATGTAACCTCTAGACGGGTACTAAACACACCTGAGTTCTGTACAAGCAGCATCATAAATCCGCTGTAGTGGTTTCACGTTTTTAAAGTGGCCGCATCTAGTAAAATTTCTCTATTGAGTGTACCGCCGCGTAGTGCAGCGATACTGTGCTAATCTCCTGTAGTTCGGTACTTAAGCGCGGTACTAACTGAACTGATCCGCTGGCATTCCAATGATGTTTTGCTTCAGAATGTACCTGACCGCCCTGAGTTGAAATAGGGAATTTAGTTGAAGAATATCTTCGTCGGTTGATGGTGGATGGTGGATGGTTGTTTGGCTCGTTTTCAGAAACACGTGGAGTTGTGCCCTAGAGTGTTAGTGCAGTGTTTGTGTGCCCTCGACGAGTTGTCTACAGTGCCCCGACAGGATAACTGCATATTATGGGCATTCAACTCCGCTCACTATCGGATTTTTAACTCTTAAACACATGGTAGGTCATAGTTTTTAAGATTTCTTCAGCAGGAATTTTAGTTAAAAAATTTGTGTCTTCACTCAGTAAGGATGTCAAAAATGGTTTTGGATGGTTCTGTGATAAACTTTCACTAATTTGCATGGTCTTATTGCATTTGGAGGGAATCGAATGCCTCCCTTGATGTTGACATTTTAAATCGAGATTATAAAAATTTTACAGCAAATTTTTTGCTTTTTGACTGTGTGACAATTCTCCTGTCTAACCTAAATTCGAACAGTTTGGTACCTACTATTAATTATTCGGCTCCTATCAAGCATTTTTCACTAAATGATACCAAATATAAAGTGTTATTTTTATGAAGCTTTCGAAAGTAGGTAACTAGTACCTAGGTACTCAGTGTTAAATAATTTTCTAGTATTCTTTAATTGAGAAAAAATTAAATACATCCTTCGATGCAACCACTTTGCATGAAAATTTAGAGATACGGGTTTGGTATTTTCTTATACTATGTCCGACAGTTCGCGGTTTATTTTAAAAGGCGAAAAATGTTGTTACTGTAATTGTTTTGACATAACCAGATTTCAGTAGAAGACTGCGACTCTTTGACATTGTGGGTGAACGTTAAGTAGACAGGAGCCCTCAGATTCAATAACGTTGGTAAATATCTAAAGCCAGGCTCCGATGTGAAAATAATTTCACTGTCAAAAAACTTGAATGATTCGTAAAATTTCGATGTGCTTGAAGTTTTCAGGGTAGTTCAAAGCTTTCTCTAATGTCGCTGAATGATTTTGGAAAGTGTCAACAATATTCAATGATTTGCAAAATTTCGATGTGTTTGAAATTTTCAGGGTAGTTCAGAGCTAACTCTGATGTCGCTGATTGGTTTCAGAAAGTGTCAACCATATTCAATGATTTGCAAAATTTCTATGTTTGAAGTTTTCAGGGTAGTTCAAAGCCTTCTCTGATGACGCTGAGTGATTTCAGAAATTGTCAAAAATACCTACCTATTTATTCAATGGTTTGCAAAATTTTTGTATTGGAGTTTTCAGGGTAGTTCATAGCCTTCTCTGATGTGGCTGAATGATCCTAGAATGTGTCAAAAATACATACAATTTCAATTATGTTTGAAGTTTTCAGGGTCGTTAAAAGCCTTCTCTGATGTCCCCGAAGGTTTCAAAATATCGATTTAAAAATTTTTGATAACCACATACCTATTTCAGATTTTATATTATATTTTAGTCATATGGTAATATAATTTTTGGCTTTCTAATTTATATATTCACCATTTATAACATCATTTTCCTAAAAATTGTATACTAATTCATGAACATTTTCTAAGAGGGGTATTGCAGCTATTAATAAAAGTATAAAAGAATATTTTTGTATTTTTTTTAATATTATGTTACTGAGTTTTCAGTTTAATGGAAATTACCTGAATTTGGAGTTGTCTAGGTATTATATATATATATATATATATATATATATATATATATATATATATATATATATAAATTAAAAGTCTCACCATCAATACCTCTAATTGTGATTTTTTTAAATAAAAATTTACTAAAATGTGTAACGAATGGAAAACTGACATTCTTCCAATGTGTACAGGCTGGAAACTTTCGTCATACTTAAATCGTCTTTATATCTCTTAGCGTTTGCGATATCGCAACGGCATTAAAAAAAGGTGCCATCCTCTTCATAACAGTGTTCAGCATAGGTTCTAAGTTTAGTATAGTAACCGACGTCTCTGTGAAAAAAATAATTCGCAAGGTATAATTTTTGGAAGTTTTCTAATACATAGACAATTCTAAATTCGCGTAATTTTCATTAAACTGAAAACTCAGTAACATAATATTAAAAAAAATACAAAAATAATATTATTTTTTACTTTTATTAATAACTGCAATACCCCTCTTAGAAAATGCTAATGAATTAGTATATTTATATATATATATATATATATATATATATATATATATATATATATATATATATATATATATATATATATATATATATATATATATACATGTATCCAACCGATAACTCAAAAAGTAATTAACCAATTTTGATGAAACTCGGCAAGTACCTTTCTTTTATTAATCGCTTGGATAGTTCGTTAGCCAGAAAAATCGGACAAGGTTCTCCGGGAAAATTTTAAGTTTTCTTTCGAACAAAATTTTTATCTCCGAAAATTACAGAGCTATTTTGATGGAATTTGGTGGATATATTGCCTTGGGAAAGACCTTACCACATACCAATATTCAACTTTCTAAGTTTGTAGATAATTGAATTATTGAAATTTTAAGCATTTAATGAAAATTCTCTACCATAGTGCACTTGCTGCGTCCGGGACTTTTTTAAACCGAAGGAGCGTTGCCCCATCAGAGTTACCGACATCACATAGGAAATCAAACTAATGTTCTATTGGTCTAGTTTTTCTTATTTTTCCCCAGGCAAGCAAATAACATTGTTGTCACTGCAAAGTGAAAAAAAATCTGGACGCAGCAAGTGCATTATGGTCCTCAATTTTTATAAAAAAATTTAAATAGCAAATATGTTTTTTTTAAACAAAGCAGGCATCAAATTTGGTTACTAGTGTAACCTATATAGTAGAAACAATGTACCATATTTCATCAAAATAACTTTATTGTTACAATATACAAAAATTTTTCGAAAATTAAATTTTATGTCCCCGCAAAACTAGTTTCCTGCCCACCGAATCTTATAGGTTAATAGCATGTTGAGGTATTCAAATTTGAAGCATTTAATAAAAATTCGTTACCATAACGCACTTGCTGTGTCCCGATGTTTGTTCTTACAAACATGCATTATAATTTCGTGGTCGAAATTCGATACATTAAAGGTCAGCTCAGAACTGTCACGGACCGGGGGAATTCGACTATCTAATTAAAACAAAGCATTTTTAAATCCATTTGTACTGAGCAGATTTTCCTGGCTGACGAACTTATCCAAGCCACTTGAAAAAGGAAGGTACTCAGGAAATGTTATTAAAATCAGCCCATTATTTTTTGAGTTATCGGTGTGACATACATATACATATATATATATATATATATATATATATATATATATATATATATATATATATATATATATATATATATATATATATATATATATATATATATATATATATATATATATAAAGTGTGGAGGCGACCTCGGATTTGGGTTCCATGGGCGCTAAATCACGCTCATTTGAAGCCATTTTTTCAAAATTCAAGTCGAGATCTCGTTAGTCAATTTTTTTTAAAAGAAAATTCACTAACATTAAGACCAAGATAAGACCAATCTGTGTTCTCGACTCATGCTTTCAATATTTTTGCGAATCCCTCTCAAAAACTGATTTTATCAAGATTAATGAATACACTATAGTCAGTAATTACTAAATAATTATTTTTCTTCAAGCAAATTCCTTAGATATATCTAATAACATATTTAAAATAAAGTAAACACAACAAATACCTGATAGCACAGGTATTTTTAAAGCGTTCCATATTTGACAGAAAAAAGTATGCATTTTGCTGTTGGCGAAAGTTATTTTATTCATTAAATTGTTTTTATCGTCCATGAAATGCCATTTAAAAGATGTTATTTGCTAGATTAATGATTCTATCAATAATTAAAGTTATTAGAACAAGACTTGTACTTGGTACTTTGGAATTTTTACCTTAAACAAGTTTTGATATGACGTTGAAATACATCAGTTGAAAAACGAATATTCTTTCACAAAAGCTAGTTTCTCATAATATGCAGTAAAATAACCTTTTTGGCAATAGACATAAATGGCTATTTTGTAAACTGTTACATTAGATTCTCAAAGGCTGAACTTTTTGCTTCGTTGTTCGCCGGTAATTCTACTCTCAACCCACCTCCAAATGTTCAACCACCAACAGTCCCCAATCTCGCGCATAAAATGACGGATATCATTTTCAAAACTAAAAAGGTACGAAAGATGCTCTCTTCTCTTAATACCAGGAAAGCTTCTGGCCTTGACGAGATCGCAGCAATTGTTCTCAAAAAATGCGCACCAGAGCTTGCTCCTGTCCTGACTCGTCTGTGTCAGATATCTTATAATAAAGGCATATTCCCTAGTAACTGGAAAACTGCTCGAGTACAACCCATCCCCAAGAAAGGATCCAAAGCGCTTCCTAGCAACTACAGGCCTATTTCTCTCCTTTCAGTCGTCTCTAAAGTGATGGAAAAGTATATAAACACCGAATTACTAAAATTTCTTGAAAAACACAGTCTAATCCACGACAGGCAGTATGGATTCCGTCAACGCAGATCGACTGCCGACCTCATTTCCTTTGTCACCCATTCTTGGGACAAGTCTATGGAACAACACGGTGAATCCCAGATTGTTGCTCTAGACATATCAAAAGCATTCGACCAGGTCTGGCACGCAGCGCTGCTTAATAAACTTCCGGCCTATGGCCTACCGCCAAAACTTTGTACCTGGACAGCAAATTTCCTCTCCAACAGGAGCATATCTGTTGTTGTGGATGGCCATTCCTCTAAACTGTATCCAATTAATGCAGGAGTTCCTCAAGGTTCAGCTTTAGCCCCTACTTTGTTTCTTCTTCACATCAATGACCTCCTCTCTAGCACATCCAACCCAGTTCACAGCTACGCGGATGACAGCACCCTCCATTCAAATATACAATATTCTAAGCCTGTCTCTTTAGCCCAATTAGATGAGGATCGCAGACTCATGGAGGGTTCTGTCTCCGTGGATCTCCAAAAAATATTAGACTGGGGAAGTAGAAATCTTGTACAATTCAACCCCACCAAAACTAAGTCTTGCTTTCTTTCACACAAGAGATACACCAGCCCTAGAGCCATCACAATGAACAACCAAGTTATTCAAAGTAATGAGTCCTTTTCTCTTGTTGGCATTTCTGTGAATCGAAATCTTAATTGGCACCAACATGTCACATCAATTGCAGAAGCGGCTGCTAAGAAATTAGGTTTCCTCTTCCGGGCTCGCAAATACTTTTCACCAGCTAATCTCTATACCTTATATACTTCGCAAATAAGGCCAAACTTCGAATACTGCTCCCACATCTGGGGTGCAGCTGCCGCTTCTACACTAGCTATTCTGGACTCCATTCAAAAAAGAGCTATACGTCTCATCGGTGACCCTATCCTCACCCAAAGGCTGCTATCTCTTGCCCACCGACGTGCCGTTGGTGACCTCTCTCTCTCTTATAGATATCTGCACGGGTACTGCTCCAGAGGAGCTTTCCTCCATAGTTCCCCCACCTGCTGCCCCCAACAGATCTACCAGGGGAACAGAGCGAATGCACCCTTTTACTGTCCAGGTCACCAGACATAGAACATCTTGTTATGCCCGCTCTTTTGTCCCGAGGACTTCCAAGTTGTGGAATTTCTTGCCGGCACATGTTTTTCCTTCTCCTCCGAACCTCCAAACCTTCAAGTCCAGAATTAACAAGTTGCCTCTTTCCTCTTTGTCGACACCCACAGTATGATAGTATTTAGGCTGTAAGCCCTCGTGGTGTGTTGTTGAAATAAAAAATTAAAAAGAGACGTAGAGACTGGCTTCACAAATATTTTGGGGCTTTCCTTATAGCTTGAAATCAGTCAAGTTACATTTTTTTTTATATACACCTACTAAACATTTAAACTAATCTTGGATACGAATTTAAGAGCATCTAATTTGCGCTCGATTAAACAAAATATTTTAGTTTTATAATCGCTGGCCATCTCATACGCGCATCTTTCTACCGAAAATTCACAAACAACTGCATACCTATGAATTTTCAAGATAATTTGATATCTTGTTTGTACCGAACACTTTCATAAAAGGAATCTCAACAAACAAGCGTTGCTTACGCAACATTTAAATCGACATCAGAAACTGGCCGGTGTTGCGGATTCCACAGCTCAGCATGATCTATATTGTGATTACCAACACCACAACACCAGCACAGAATAGCTTACCATCACTTTGTAACCGCTTTCGAAGATCTCGATTTAACAACACTTGTAATTCAGCCCATTCATGCTTCCGAATAACCTCGAATTCCTATTTCATTTCATCATCTCGCCTATCAACGATCCAGTGTACTATTACGCCTGACGTCAAACCATGCCAAATTCCATGATAATTCATTGTTTTTTATAGAGAATTAAATAAATTTAATTGAGGACTTTACGGTGAAGCAGGTTTTAAATTTCCGATTATAAACTCTAAAAATTTCCTTACCACAAACAATATTGTTTTACTGTCATTGAGAGACTAATCTTAACATTTAAAAAAATCAATTTATTTCTTTTGGTCCAAATGTTACTTCATCGCCTATGACGAGCGATAGTTTTGGCAAGAGAACATTCGTTTTTCAACTAGTTTATTTTAATACCCATTAACACTAGTTTGAGACATACCAATTCCAAAGTACTAAGTTCAGGCCTTGTTCTAGCATCTTTACTTATTGATAGAGCATTAATCTAGCAAATAACATCTTTTAAATGGCATTCCATCGACGAGGAAACACTTTATTGAAAAAAATAACATTCGCCAACGGCCACATGCATACTTTTTCGGTGAAGTACGAAACACTTGATAAATACCCATGCTCCAAGCTGTTTTTCCCCCTAGGGCTCGTCCACGTCTTTGCCGCCCTGAAAGCACTGCAGCCTTTGGTTTATTGTGTATGCCCTTTGTCTTTTCTACTCCACCCATTCTAAAATCACTGTGCCTTGAATTAGTCTGCACAGTGATTGGTGGGGTGAACTTTTATATTGCTCTGTCTCCGGTCTAGACTGACCGTAGATCAGTTGTCTTTTGCAGTCCAGAGCTTTACACTCGCACAAGATGTGCTGGGCTGATACAGGTCTGCATGCCGGGTCCCCCTCAAACCGCCCCATTTTATGCAGGTGTTTCTTGACGTTCATGTGACCCGTCAAGACTCCTGTTAAGTTCCTGAGCTGTCCTCTGCTAATATTTAGCAGCTTCACAGCTCTCTTTGAACTGGGCTCCTCAATTACTGACTTGCCATGTCTGAGCCCTGGGCAGTCTACCCAGTACATCTTATTTTCTGACCCAGGACTTAACGGATCCCCTGGCAGTGCTCTTCGTCATGCCCAGGACCGGTTCTGGTCCCATAAATGGTTCTGCTGATCCTCTCTTCGACCTGACCATACCTGACCTGACCTGACTCCCGAGTGACCCGGCACCCAGATGGTGGTGACCTCATTCTGCCCAGCCACGTCGCTCGTCTCGTCTCGGCATTCACTTATCAGCCTGGAATTTACCCGTGGGCTACTTAGTGCCTTAAGGACTATCTGTGGCTATGAAGATCCGCGTGTTGGTGTAGCCCCTTCTGTTGTTCTCTCGCACGCAGTGCAAGATGACGTACATTTCGGCCTGAAATGTACGAGGGAAATACTATGACTTACCCTGGGTTCTTCCGAATAAACGCCTGCCCCCGTCCCACGCTCCCCGCCGGATCCATCCGTGAACCAGACGAGCGCGTCCCGTGGTAAGCCCGGCGTCTCCCCCCGCCATGCCTCGGGGTCGGGGATTTCCACTGTAAAGTTGTTTTCCCTGTAGATTCGCGGGCTCGCGATTTCCAAGGTGTTTGTTATAATAAGTTTATATCAATTATGTTATTAGATATATCCAAGGAATTTGCTAGAAGAAAAATAATAAAATACAGATGCAGACACTACTTCTCTGTTTGATTTCTCTCTGTAATCGGTTTTGCCGTTTTACGGCATCGTCATGACGGTGAATATTATTATTATTCGATTAGAATTATTTCTATTTTAACAATTTTGCAAAAAAGGTCTCTGTCACGAGCTACAGCCGCCAAGTTATCTTCGTAAACTTCTGCCGGCACAACTTTTGTACAGTATCCAGGATTTTTTGTGCTGGCAGTTAATTCATTTACAAATAATCATGCAAAATGGTCAACACAGGTGATTCGCAGGTTTAATTGTGTATTGTAGCAGTCGCAAGTAGGCCACATCGGCCGTTTTTTGACAACTCTTGCATTCAGTAACTATGCCTTTTTCCTCATCGGTCTATTACCAAAGCTCCTTATAGTCGACGGTCTTCTATGGAACGTAACCCACTTGACTCCTCTATAGAGTGTTCGAGAAAACATTTCTGCGCGAAAACACCCAAAAGCCTCACATTCACACGGGTAGTTTTTTCCCCCTTAGGGCTCGTCCGCGGCTTTGTCGCCCCGATAGCACCGTAGCCTTTGGCTTATTCTGCATGCCCTTTGCCTTTTCTACTCCACCCATTCCAAAATCACTGTGCCTTGAACTAGTCTGCACAGCAATTGGTAGGGTGAAGTTTTATATTGCAGTTGTCTTTTGCGGTCCAGAGCTTTACACTCGCACAAGATGTGCTGGGCTGATTCCTCCCCCTCGCCGCAGAGTTTACATGCCAGGTCCCCTTGGAACCGTCCCATTTTATGCAGGTGTTTCTTGACAGCCATGTGTCCCGTTAAGAGTCTTGTTATGTTCCTAAGCTGCTAAGATTTAGCAGCTCCACAGCATTATTTGGATTGGGTGGCCCAATTAATGACTTCCCGTGTTTGAGCCCTGGACAGTCTGCCCAGTATGCCTTATGCTCTTCCCTGACCCAGGACTTGATGGTTCTCCTGGCCGTGCCTTTCGATACGCATAGGACTGGTACTGGTACCATAAATGGTTCTGCTGATCCTCTCTTCGCGAGACTGTCAGCTTGTTCATTGCCTTTGACCCCCCGAGTGACCCAGCACCCAGATGAGGTTGACCTCATTCTGCACAGCCAGGTCGCTCGTCTCGTCTCGGCATTCACTTACCAGCCTGGAATTTACCCGTGGGCTACTTAGGGCCTTAAGGACTGCCTGGCTGTCTGTGGCTATGAGGATCTGCTTGTTGGTGTAACCCCTCCTCTTGTTCCCTTGCACGCACACACACAGGTAGTGGTAAGACGTTTCTTCTGTCTCACTGCATTCCCAGCAAATGTGTCCCCTGGATACCCATCAATGTAATGTGTCTTCTAAGACTAGCCTGTTAGGAGCCCGATGATGCGATGACATCAAGTAGTACACCTACTAAGAAGCTAGTCTTATTTCAATCTTGCCTCTTCACGAAGTTCTCAGTTTGTCTACAGTCATTGGCCGACGTTTAGTGCTTCTCCATGGCCTCCCCAGTCCATTTATCTAGGCCGTTGGGGACCATATACCTACTTGTGCCTATAGCAGGATCTGGGCCACAGAAGAGCTGCTGAGAATCAAGCCTTGCGAGGTAATTCGCTGCCAAGTATGGTCTTATTAATCCCGGAGCCCAGAAAGCGCACCGAACGGTAACTCTTGGGGCATGCATCGGTTTTTCAAAGATCTAGCATGGAATTTTAGAACCTAAAATACGGAAATTTTGCTTTTGTACAATTCAACTCCACCAAATCTCAGTCTTGCTTTGTATCTCATAACAGATACACCAGCCCTAGACCCATCACAATTAACAACCAAGTTATTCAAAGTACTGAGTCCTTTTCACTTGTTGGCATTTCTGTAGATCGAAATATCAATTGGCACCAACATGTCACATCAATGCAGAAGCGACTGCTAAGAAATTGGGTTTCCTCTCCCGGGTTCGCAAATACTTTTCACCAGCTAATCTCTATACCTTATACACTTCACAAATAAGGCCAAACCTCGAATACTGCTCCCACATCTGGGGTGCCGCTGCCGTTTCTACACTCGCTATCCTGGACTCCCTTCAGAAGAGAGCTATACGTCTCATCGGTGACCCTACCCTCACCCAAAGGCTGCCATCTCTTGCCCACCCATATGCCGTTGGTGACCGCTCTCTCTTTTATAGATATTTGCACGGTCACTGCCCAGAGGAGCTTTCTTGCGTAGTTCCTCCACCTGCTGCCCCCAACAGATCTACCAGGGGAACAGAGCGAATGCACCCTTTCACTGCCCAGGTCACCAGATATAGAACATCTTGTTATGCCCGCTCTTTTGTCCCGAGGATTTCCAAGTTGTGAAGTTCCTTGCCGGCACATGTTTTTCCTTCTCCTCCGAACCTCCAAACCCTCAAGTTCAGAATTAACAAGTTGCCTCTTTCCTCCTTGTCGATACCCACGGTACGATAGTATTTAGGCTGTGAGCCCTCGTGGTGTGTTGTTAAAATAAAATAAAATAAAGCAACAAAACCGGTTACAGAGAAAAAACAAACATCTGTGAAGCCAGATAAATAGTCTTTACGTCTATTTACTTTGTAGCGATTTCACCAAGTAGGGGTTCCAACAATTAAGGAATAGGAATTCATTTTAGTGTGAGTTTTACTTATGGGTAAAAAAAATTCGTCTAGAGGAATGAGACTTTTATTCAAGTCAATGTAACTATCTAACTATCTCAATTGATTGTTAGTATTTTTGATGAGATGCAAAGCTGTAGTCTGTACAACGAACAGAAAAGAAAAAACAGAATAAGCCTTGGAAGTCGTTTGCTCTGAATACAAATACGTGGATTATTTAGCCTTAAGAAATTACCATTTCCTTTTAACCCAGTCATTGTTATGTATTTAGAATGATAGTTCGACTAGTTGAGAACCAAAGAACTGCATAAACCTACATGTAGATGCAGCTGAATGTATTTGAATGTTAGATGCATCGTTGTCTACATATCCTCGCCACCCACACATAAATTCAAAGAACTTTTTGTTGGTAACATAACGTTTTGTATCCTGCATAGTTCTTGTGTTTACATTCAAGACATAAAAATTAGGTAACACAGTTTTGGCGAAATCGCTCAGTCACCTTGAATATTTATTGGTGATTTAAACTGATTTAAATTTTATAATACGAGTTATATGTTAATATTATTATTGTTTTATTGTTTTGTATATGCGACTGAGCAAATCGTATACCTATACAGGTGTCCCAATAGTCGTGAATCAAAACTAACACGAAGATAGAATAGGTCAAGTCCTTTTAGAAGTACCCTATTATGATCTTAGCAAGGTTTACGGCTTTCACGATATTCACAATTTTATGTAAAAAAAAACTCGGGACGCAGCAAGTGCGTTATGGTAGTGAATTTTTATTAAATGCTTCAAATTTAAATAACTCAATTTTCTACAAAATTAGAGAGTTTAATTTTAATACGTAGTAAGGTCTTTCCTAAGCCAAGATATCCACAAAATTTCATTAAAATAACTTTGTAATTTTCGGAGAAAAAAAATTTCGAAAGAAAATTTAAAATTTGAATAACTCAATTTTTTATAAACTTAGAAAGTTGAATTTCAGTACGAAGTAAGATCTCTCCCAAGGCAACATATGTAGTAAATTTTATTAAAACAGCTTTGTTACTTTCGGAGAAAAAAATTTTTTTCGAAAGAAAACTTAAAATTTTCCCGGAAAACCCCGTCCGATTTTTCTGGCCAACGAACTCATTCAAGCCATTGATAAAAGAAAAACACTTGCCAAGTTTCATCGAAATCGGTTAATTTTTTTTAATAAAAATTTACTAAAAAAAAAAATTGTCAAATTTTAACGTACTTGGCCCCTACATATGCAGAAAAGACATTCTCGGAATGTAATTTTCGTGCATGGGGATATCCATTAATGGCGTTTTCGAATCAATCTGAAATATTTTGTGTTTATTATTCAAGAAATCTGGAAAAAATTAGAAACGGAACTTTTCTTCCCCGTTTTTTTTTTTTAATTTTGAATAAACCTCCCTGCTGAAAAGAAATTATAGATAGATAGATTTATTTGCTGCTATCATGCTGCTATCATGAGCTGATACAATGTTTTAGATAGACACGTCAATAAAAGTATAAAAACATAAGAATCAATAAGTAAAATAATGATGTACAAAATATTCACATAAATACAAACAGTCACACACTATATCACGGTGAAATTACAAATAAGACACCAAAAAGACTAAAAGTAAGAGACATCACTACAACTATGATGACCTTAAGTGATTTTCGAACTCATCGACAGAATAAAAACACTGCTTAACATACTGCCTTTGTCACCCATTCTTGGAACAAGTCTATGGAACTACACGGTGAATCCCAGATTGTCGCTCTAGACATATCCAAAGCATTCGAACAGATCTGGCACGCAGCGCTGCTTATTAAACTTCCGGCCTATGGCCTACTATCTAAACTCTGTACCTGGACAGCAAATACCCTCTCCAACCGGAGCATTTCTGTTGTCGTGAATGACCATTCCTCTAAACTGTATCCAATTAATGCAGGAGTCACTCAAGGTTCAGCCATAGCCCCTACTTTATTTCTTCTCCACATCAATGACCTCCTCTCTAGCACATCCAACCCAGTTCACAGTTACGCGGACGACAGCACGCTCCACTCAAATATACAATATTCTAAGCCTGTCTCTTTAGTCCAATTAGCTGAGGATCGCAGACTCATGGAGGCTTCTGTGTCTGTGGATCTTCAAAAAATATTAGACTGGGGAAGTAGAAATCTTGTACAATTCAACTCCACCAAATCTCAGTCTTGCTTTCTATCTCATAAGGGATACACCAGCCCTAGACCCATCACAATGAACAACCAAGTTATTCAAAGTAATGAGTCCTTTTCACTTGTTGGCATTTCTGTGGATCGAAATCTCAATTGGCACCAACATGTCACATCAATTGCAGAAGCGGCTGCTAAGAAATTAGGTTTCCTCTTGCGGGCTCGCAAATACTTTTCACAAGCTAATCTCTCTATACCTTATATACTTCACAAATAAGGCCAAACCTCGAATACTGCTTCCACATATGGGGTGCCGCTGCCACTTCTACACTCGCTATCCTAGACTCCATTCAGAAGAGAGCTATACGTCTCATCGGTGGCCCTACCCTCTCCCAAAGGCTGCCATCCCTTGCCCACCGACGTGCCGTTGATGACCTCTCTCTCTTTTATAGATATCTGCATGGGCACTGCTCAGAGGAGCTTTCTTCCATAGTTCCTCCACATGCTGCCCCCAACAGATCTACTAGGGGAACAGAGCGAATCCACCCTTTTACTGTCCAGGTCACCAGACATAGAACATCTTGTTATGCCCGCTCTTTTGTCCCGAGGACAAAAAATAAAAAGAAGCTCTCTCTCGAATTGCGCTACAGTACGACAATCCCTAATATGATAAGGCAGCAGATTAAAATAATAAGAACCCGCATACAACGGCGACTTTTTATAAAATGAATAATTAGGTTTGTTCAGATATACATTATCCCTAAAGCGAATGTTATAGCTATGTATATTGTAATTGTGAGGCAAATTATTTCTTTTTTCTTAAATACATAACACATTAGCTTCAGTAAATAAACCTCAACAACTGTCAAAATTATATTCTTTTAATTAGGGAAGAAAAGGTCCGTTCAAAAAATTGTGATTTTAGATTTTCTGAATAATAACAAAAAAATTTGGGGCCGCAGCAAGTGTGTTATGGTAACGAATTTTCATTAAATGTTTCAAATTTGTATAACTCACTTTTATATAAACCTAGATAGTTGAATTTTGATATGTGGTAAAGTATTTACGGGGGCAATATATCAACCAAATTTCATCAAAATAACTTTGTTATTTTTTGAGATACAATTTTTTTAAGAAAAACTAGTCCGATACGGCTGGCTAACGAACTGATAGAAGCTATTAATAAAAGAAAGATTCTTGCCGAGTTTCATCAAAATCGGTTAATAACTTTTTTAGTTATCGGTTGAATATATATATATATATATATATATATATATATATATATATATATATATATATATATATATATATATATATATATACATGTAAAAAATCAAACGGACCTTGGTTTCGGGCGCCGAGGGCCCAAATTCCCGCTCTTTAAAAAAATGCAAAGTCTCACCATCGACACCTATCTATTAGCAAACTTTTTTTTCATAAAAATTCGCTAAAATGTTTGCTGAAAATTTTAATTTCAGACTCAAAGGTGACAAAGTTATTCAGGCGTTTTAAACAAAAATGAGATCTTGTTAAAAACGTATAAAATTTGTGCACTATTGTTTACCCAAATGTCAAAAAAAAAACGATACATTCATCGAGCTGGAATCGATCACGTAACCTTCTGCGTAGAAGACAAGCACGGTGCCACTGAGCTATCTGAGGATAGGTTAACTCACGGTTTGTATACATTATACTTCCACCGGCTGCATGCTAAGGATATTATATTAAAAGTATACGTAACAATATTAATAGAATTGCCATTGAAACACATCCCACGACTGTTTCAGTCTTATATGACGTTTTATGTTTAAGTTAAAAGATAAATAGAAAACTATTTTAGAATCATTTTATAGGTACTTTACTTGATTTTGTTTACATTTCTCCTATATTATGCTACACTTTCAGTCTAAAACCACAGCATAATATATCTGTGCTGTGCTAATACTGTATTTGGGGATGTTCGTCAAGCTACAAATACAGTGTATTTTAAAAATTGATTGAATCCCCCACTTAAATAACAATCACCCCACGCAAATTTTTCATTTCATGTCTGTCAGTTTCGATATTTGTGGCCAAGATTTAACGAATGTTGGTTCGGGTAGTATGTTTTATGCCTATTATATATTTAGCTTGGTTACTGTTGATGTATGGTTTATACCTGTTGTATGAATCAATCTACATGTGGCACTTAACTAGCCTGTCTGTCAGGTATTGGAATTTAACCACTAAGTCGTTTCAACGCATGTTTTTCAGATTTTATTTTTTTAATTTGGAAAAAACTAAATATTGTGTACCAAATTACTTAAAATTCACAACATAGGTTTATTTGCGCTATTTCTAGCCACATGTAAAGTCTCATTCCAGTTCTCTGATATTTGCGAAAATATAAAGTGTTGAAAAATATTTTTGTATATTTTTTCGAAAGCTTTTCATCGTGACCTGTCTATTAGCGAATTTTTCTTGACGAAAATCGCTAATATTTCTGATTGACTCGAAAACCCCAATGTCTGTTTATGTTAGGTAAAATGTCAAAATTTTTGTGCTAAAGGATTACTTTTTAAGAAGATTTGGCTGAAATAAAGAAAAATAGTGAGATGAGAGTTAAATATATATTTTTTAAGGCTATAGAAAATATTGTGGAATAAGGAAGAGAAGAAAAAGCAGGGTTGAGCAAAATTAAGAAAGTGACATTAAAAAAAAATGTTTATTGGAGGTTTTTGACCAAATGATGTTATTACAAGTACAAGTATAGCTTTTTTGTAAGGCATAATGTATAATTTTGACCACCACTAATAATAATCAGGATTAATATGCACAAAATTGTTTCCAGTGGGGGCTGCTGGCTTAAATTTTGACAATTTTCATTTTTTTCATAAAATCATGAATACCTTGAAAACCGTAAACTTTTTGCTAAGATCATATAGGGTTTTTCTGAAAAGTCTTGAACTAGTCTATATAAGTATGACGTTTGATTCGGGACTTTTGGGACACCTGTATATTATGTAGCTAAAATAAAATACATGGCACCTACAAGTCTTGAAGTACGCAATATATTATGATATATTATCGGACATGAATGCCGAGCACACACGTTAATATTTTGCCTGGTATTTAGGTTGTTATTTGTAAAGAACTTTGCATAATTTCAGCTAGGTTACGTCGTGGAATGTAGTCTGCAATATATAATTTAAATGTTGTGTGAATATCGTAATGCTAACTCCATCTGGCTTGTTCCAACCTTGAAATAACTAGGCGTTTGTTATTTTCAACAGTACGCATATTACATTCAATTCAACATATCGCAAAATTAGACCGACGTTAAAGAAACTGAAATACATATGGAGGGCTTAGTGGGAAAAACGCATAACTCCAAGGAAAAGCCCTAACTCAAATTTTGGTCAAAATTGAGATATTGTCATATGGTGACAGATTAATGGGCGCATCTGCTGCTGTGATAAAAACAGACTTTTAACGTGAAATAGACACCCAAACGTTTGTGCTGCTGCTTTATTTGCAATATTAGAAACATGTAGGTACCATCATCTGCAACTGTTATACCGCATGTAGAGAGTGTCAGTTGTTTGAACAGCATTTTTCCAGCTATCTGAACGTCTGGGTCCTGTACGACACTTTTCCTAGAGAGGTTCCAATTCTGTGTTATTTTAGTATTAAACATAAGCAGATTTGTAGAGCCTCCGTTTAAAATCTTATACATATCATTAAGGGAGGGAAGTAGATATCGTGAGGTTTAGAAAAATGGAAACGCAAACTTAGCAGCACGTGTATTCAATAACCTGCATCATGCTAGGCGTGTCCGTCATAAGTATGTGCTAGAGTTGCTACACAAGTTCCATGAAACTGCATCAGTGGCTAAGAAGAAACGAAATCCTGAACGTGAATTTCCTATGGAGAATGAAACCACAAGCTTAAAAGTGATAGATCAGGTTAGTGCAGATCCAACATTAAGTATACGAAAATTAATTGAGATTACCAATCTACGTAGAACGACATTTCAACGAAATCTGAAAAAAAAGGTTCATCCATATAAAATCCAGCTAGTTCAAGAATTAAGTGAAGATAATTATATTTCTCAAAGAATAATCGACAAAGGCAATACTTTCTTAAGACTTATTTTTCCAACGAAAGTTCTTTCTTTCTGAATAACTGTAAATTGTCATAATGGCCGGTTCTGGTGCGATGAAAACCCTCGTTTTTTCCATGAAGTCCACACTCAAACTCCACAAAAAGTCAATATTTGGGCCGGTATTTTTGGTGATCACACCTTTGGACCAATCTTCATCGCCGACACTTTGACGCGAAAACGGTACTCGTATTTGGAAATATTGCAAGACTTGGTTTACCCTATGCTAATTGACATTGTTGAGAACGATGAGAGATACTCGGAACAACATATATTTTTTCAACAATATGGTGCTCCACCGCATTATGCCGTTACTGTTACGGAGCTCTTGGATATATACTTTCCCGGTCAATGGATAGGTCGACACTGTTCAAAAAGCAGTAGGCCATGGAGTCTAACAATAGACTTCTACTTTTGACATAATTTTCCGTAATGATTCACGATAAAAAATAATGTGATTTAATTTACAATACTTAATTAGGTAATAATGCTAGGTAATATTATGTGAAACAATTTAATAACGAAACCCGGCAATAGCAAATAGAAAATTAATCTCCACAAAACAACACAATTAGAAACGGATCTCAACAAATGATAAAATAGAAACTCAAAAATACAGTAAACAGAAAATTGTTCAATATGGGCACCGTGTTGTTCAATGCACTTTATACACCTTTTTGAAACATGCCTGCAAACTCTGGTGAGGGTGTTTTGGTTAATATGATTTATAGCTTCCGTGATCCTGTTTCGTAATTAATTGATATTTTGTGGTGGATCGAATTTATATACATCATTCTTCAGAGTACCCCAAAAATAAAAATCCATGGTTGTTATATCAGGACTTCGAGCACACCAATGAACTGGCCCATTGTTACAAATGACACGATTATTAAAGTTTTGGTACATTAATTCTTTGACGATCCTAGCATTGTGAGCTGGACAACCGTCTTGTTGGTACCAAATCTCGTCTAAATTATCATGACCTCTTCTAATTGTTGAGAAGATATCATTTCTCAATAGATTAATATACCTTTCCTCAGTTAAATTATTTTCAAAAAAGAACGGACCAACAATGAAACCTGATTTTTTTTAAATTAACTGTCTAATCTACAAATAAAAATAACAGTTTTTTACCTAATAAGCCGCAACAAACATTAATACCAAATTTGTCTTGCAATCGTCTTTCTTCCTTTAGATTAGGATTTTCATTTGCCCAATAATGCCTATTATGGCGATTATACACAGCACAATTTGTTAATCTGGATTCATCAGTCCATATTATTTTCAAATGGAAATTTTCATCTTGCTGACATTGTCCTTGATACCATCTACAGAATTGAAGTCGCTTAGGGTAATCGTCAACATTTAAGCCTTGTACGATGGTAGGTTTGTATGGATGGTAATGACTTTGTTTTAATACACGGTGTACTGTACTTTTTGGTACGTCAATTTGTTCACCATGAAACCGAACACATTCGTTTGAAACCTGTAAGACGGCATTATTTCTTTCTTCATTTCTGGGCATTGGTAGTTTCTTTACGTGGAAGCTACCGTCGTTCAATAGATTGGTCACTATCCTGCGAAATATTTTGGTGTTTGGTTGTCGTCTTTCTGGGTAGTTGTTTTGATATGAATTTGCAACTGCCTCAGTATTTCGGTTAGAACGAATATAACATTCCAACATGTCAAAATATTCTTCATTACTGAACATATTGTTGAATAATATTTAAAATAAAGATGGAACAAACTATTTAGTACAAAATTTAATATACACCTCAAAATGTTCAGATAATTAAGAATGACAGTATTCTTAATTGTCGCGATAGTGTTATATCCATAGCAACTTTTCTTCTGTTGTTTTTCAGTTGACTTGCGTTTAAAAATCAAAAAATTTTCAAAGGCGTTTTCGTAAATCATTAATCTGCTTTTTATTGAGTTCTGTTAATAAATTTAGTTATTTACTAGGTTTACCTATTTAATTAAATTAGAACAATTTTTTAGGACAGTGTTGTAATGTAAAATATCATTTGTAATAATGGGCCGATTCATTGGTGTGCTCAAAGTTCCTATTTTTTTTATCGTGAATCATTACGGAAAATTATGTTAAAAGTAGAAGTCTATTGTTAGACTCCATGGCATACTGCTTTTTGAACACTTTTTTCGTCATTTGTTTTCTGGTATTGTATTTCATAGCCTACTATCCTCAAAACGGTTTTTTTCAAAATTGTCAGTGCATTTACAAGATTTCTCAAGCATGTTGTACATCATTGGAAAGCTCTTTTCACAGGCTACCACAAAAAATCCAATATGACTGCCATAATAAAAACAAACATTGATACCTGTAGCTCAAAAACAAATGATAATCCAAAGTTGAGAATAGCAAAAAAATATTACTCTGTAAAAAGTGTCCTGATAATATACAAGTCTTAGACATGTAAGATCTACGCCTACTTAGTTATTGAAGAAAAAAGATATCGACAAATTTAGTTTTTTTCTAAATAACTCGAAAACGAAAACAGACAGGGCAAAATACAAGTCATATTTGGAACGAGCACGAAATTCTACAAAACATTGATAATTTAACCGTCACTCTATCTCTAATAATAACGGATATAGCAATACATTCCCATCCAGTTTGGGACACACACTATATATATATATATATATATATATATATATATATATATATATATATATATATATATATATATATATATATATATATATATATCTTTAGGAATATTGCACTACACTGTAATCACTTTTAAATATACACTTTATTTGTTTGCTGTACGTTTGTGATATCTTATTGGTTTGCGTGGACTGCAGTTTCGAACTGGCCCGGTTCATCATCAGCACGCTACATATATATATATATATATATATATATATATATATATATATATATATATATATATATATATATATATATATATATATATATAGATATATATATATATATATATATATATATATATATATATATATATATATATATATATATATATATATATATGTATGTATGTATGTATGTATAAAAACTGGGAGTTATATCAATCTATAATTATGTTTTATTTCTGTAGGATTTGTGATAAACCAACGACAATTAACTTTTTGTTAAAGCATCTACGTAGCGCAGGAATAGTAACTGCAAATTAGCCAACATAATAAGTATTAACTTTAAAATTGTAGTGTGAAGTAACCACACATAGTCAATAACCTCCAGCGAATATTTTCAAGTTCGTGGTAAAATTTGACCTCGACTTATGAAATTCTCAATCTCACAATCATCATCTACGATCATATTTGGATATAATTAACTAGAATCATTATCGTGTCTCCATTTTTGGTGATACAAATTGCCAATTCTCTTTGTTTACTGAACCCATTACGGAAAACTGATATTAAGATACTCTTTTTTTTTTAACTCTCCGTCCTGTAAGCTTGTAAAAATTACGTGAATATGTGTGGAAAAACATTACAGAGAATTCATGCGGTTTTGTGATAATAGGGAGTGCCAGACCGACAACTCAAAAAATAATGGGCCGGTTTTGATAAAATTTGGTGAGTAACTTCCTTTCGCAAATCGCTTGAATATGTTCGTTAGCCAGGAAAATCGGAGTAGTTTTTCCCGGAAAATTCCGTGTTTTCTTCCGGAACATTTTTATATCCCGAAATAACAAAACTATGGTATCCAAATTTGGTAGTGGTACGAGGGTTCATATCATAAAAACAAAACCATGTACCAAAATTGCGATCTCTTACGTTAAAAAAATAATAATTATAAGTATTATAGTTTTTCTTCTTGAAACGCCAAAGTCGAGATTCGAAACGTCAAAATTGACATGTTCTACATAAAGAATTTGAAACTAATGCGGCTTCTGTACAAGAAATGTACAGAAAGAAGTGTATTCTATAAAGCCTTAAGTTTCAGCTTCAGCCGTCATTATCCTTCATTTTACATAAATGTGTGCAGAAAATGAATTTTAAATAGACCATCTGATGCTTTGGCAGTAGTTTTAAATATATGGTTATAATAAAATCATTTTAATCCTTTTTAGTCACATTTCGCGCACGGATCAGTGTGAGATTTGGCATAATTAAAGTTCATATAAAGAAGGGAGCAGAAAGATAAAATGTATGTATAATATGTGCTACAAATAGATTAAACAATGATTTGTTTTAATTATACAGTAGGATTTCCTATGCCAGGTTTGAGATGACATATATTAATATGTCAATGTGAAACACATATTCCTCTATGGTCGAACAGATGTATATGGATGCGTTCATACGTTCATACTGAATATGAAACTAGTTTATCAGTTCCTAAATAAGTAACTACAAATTTAATGAAGTAATTGAATGTTACGTTGGGAATTTAGTGAATTTTCATCAAACATATTTTATCTCTGTGATTTTTCTGTTGTTTCCATAGTCATTTTAGTATTGAGTTTTTTTTAGGGATTTTTCTTTATTTTGTCAGGGAAATCATGGAAAAATGGAGGAAAATTGACTGAGACAGGGAATTTTTGTGCATGTCAGGGAAAAATATCTGTTTCCGTTTTATGATAAATGAAAAAAGTTTGAGACGCAGCAAGTACGTTATGGTAGTGAATTTTTATTAAATCCTTCAAATTTGAATAACTAAATTTTATGTAAACTTAGACAGTTGAATTTTGGTATGTGACAAGGTCTTTCTCAAGGCAACATATACACCAAATTTTATTAAAATCGCTGTGTAATTTTTGGAGAAAATTTTTTTTTCAAAAGAAGACTCAAAATTTAAATAACTCAATTTTCTGTAAACTTAAAAAGTTGAGTTTTGGTATGTAGTAAGGTCTTCCCCGAGGCTATATATGCACCCAATTTTAATAAAATAGATTTTTAATTTTCGGCGAAAAAAATTTTTTTCGAAATAAAAATAAAAATTCACTAATAAAACAGAATGGTATGTGCATATTTATATAAATAGCGTTTTTACTGAATATTTATTTTAAAAAATTCACTAACAGAGAGGTATAGATGGTGAGACTTTGCAAAAATTTTTCAAATGAGCGCGAACTAGGACCCCTAGAACCCATATCCGAGGTCAGTTTAAATTTTTATATATTTATATATTTGTATATATATATATATATATATATATATATATATATATATATATATATATATATATATATATATATATATATATATATGTATCACACCGATAACTCAAAAAATAATTAACCGATTCCGATGAAACTCGGCAAGTGCTCTTCTTTTATTAAGGCCTGGGCGAGTTCGTTAGCCAGGGGAATCGGACAAGGTTTTTCCTGAAAATTTTGAGTTTTCTTTCGAAAATAAAAATTCTCCAAACATTGAAAAGCTATTTTAATGAAGTTTGGTGGATATGTTGCCTTTCATTTTTCTAAGTTTATAGAAAATTGAGTTATTAAAATTTTGATTTTTCTTTCGAAAAAAATTTTTCTCCGAAAATTACGAACATATTTTAATGGCAATTGGTAGATATGTTGCCTCGGGAAAGGCCTTAGTACACACCGAAATTCAACTTTCTAAGTTTATTAAAACTCAGTTATCTAACCTTGAAGTATTTAATAAAGATTCACTGCCATAACGCACTTGCTGCGTCCCGAACTTTTGTTTATTTGTAAGGAAAATTGTGTATGTTTTAAAAATGCAATTTCGGGAAGTGTGTTTTCTGCCATGAAGCGAAGAGCTACTGTATTCTGTAGTAGTGTGTTACACATTTTTGGGGGTAGATTGTGAATATCAAAGTCAGGGAAATAGGTTTTGGCATGTCAGGGAAAAGTCAGGAAAATTGATATACTACTTTAGTGGAAACCCTGTTAAATCCAAAAATGGCTTAAAACGGTTGTTCGACATTTTTATTAGCGAAAATTCGAAAGTTGGTATCCCTTGCGATTTTAAGAAAATGAAAATTCGCTAAACAACGCCGTTGCTAACATTATGACGGTTATTCGAAGTGAATCAGAAATTATGGGAATATTAATTTCCTTGGTTCCTAATGAAAAGTGTGTTTTGCTTTTGTTTTGCATAAAGTACATACTTGCCCAAAAGTATAAAATATGTTTTTTTTTTAAATTTCAACAACACACCACGATGGCTCACAGCCTAAATACTATCGTACCGTTGGTGTCGACAAGGAGGAAAGAGGCAGCTTGTTAATTCTGGACTTAAAGGTTTGGAGGTTCGGAAGAGAAGGAAAAACATGTGCCGGCAAGGAATTCCACAACTTGAAAGTCCTCTGGACAAAAGAGCGGGCATAACAAGATGTTCTATGTCTGGTGTCCTGGACAGTAAAAGGGTGCATTCGCTCTGTTCCCCTGGTAGATCTGTTGGGAGCAGCAGGTGGGGGAACTATGGAAGAAAGCTCCTCTGAGCAGTGCGCGTGCGGATATCTATAAAAGAGAGAGGTCACCAACGGCACGTCGATGGGCAAGGGATGGCAGCCTTTCGGTGAGGATAAAGTTACCGATGAGACGTATAGTTCTCCTCTGAATGGACTCCAGGATAGCGAGTGTAGAAGCGGCAGCGGCACCCCAGATGTGGGAGCAGTCTTCGAGGTTTGGCCTTATTTGTTAAGTATATAAGGTATAGATATTATCTGGTGAAAAGTATTTGCGAGCCCGAAAGAGGAAACCTAATTTCTTAGTAGCCGCTTCTTCAATTGATCTGACATGTTGATGCCAATTGAGATTTCGATTCACAGAAATGCCAACAAGTGAAAAGGACTCATAACTTTGAATAACTTGGTTGTTCATTGTGATGGGTCTAGGGCTGATGTATCTCGTATGAGATAGAAAGCAAGACTGAGATTTGGTGGAGTTGAATTGTACAAGATTTCTACTTCCCCAGTCTAATATTTTTTGGAGAGCCACAGAGACAGACCCATCCATGAGTTTGCGATCCTCATCTAATTGGGCTAAAGAGGCAGGCTTAGAATATTGTATATTTGAGTGGAGGTTCATTTGAGTAGTGCTGTAAATTGAATCATAATTTCCACATAGCTGTGATAGTCTACTCTCCTCAGATTGACATTTCATGAAGCGAATTTAGGGTCCATGATTTCAATGCAAAGAAAATATTCATATTCCTGTACCTATAAACTTCTGAAACGTTATATTACTCGAGTTTTAACGAAAAAGTGTCAATAACCAAAAAGAAAACTGCCGGTAAACCTGGCACAATTAATATTCAATAAAATGAAAATAATCGCTATATAAACAGATTCGTTGTTGCGACGGCGGCGAAGGTGAGATCGCCTTTGCACTTTGATGATGAATTCTTTCACCCATTAAACTTTTAAATATTTCAAGATTATAAAATGGGCATGATTTTAATGCAGGCTGACGTGCTGGTAGCTTGTGAAGTCCGCAATCAAGCTGGCATATCTTCACGCAGCCCATCTGGAATAAATTTAATAGCGCATTCATTAAACGAATCTCGTGATGGAAATTTCACTTATGCGAGTGAAAGAGTAAGTAAATGCTCTTTTCCACCATTACGTCCTCGTTGATGAGCCTCTTCTGAGTATATATTAAACAATTAGACATTAACTACATGCGAATAGAACACACAACCGTAAAAAACGACCATTGATTAATGAAATCACAATTGTAAAATGCATCCAATAAGTAAATAATTGTTGTAAGACCGCATTCCATATGCGTTAGACTGTGACGGGGGCCTGGTTTTTAAAAGCATTCACACAAACAGGCGCATACATCGGTCAAGTCGAGCGGAAACCGACACTCAACATTCACTCTACTGCCCTTTATCTAATTGTTACGTTTGAGATAAGGTTGTTTGCGAAAATACTTAAAATATAATTAGCAGTTATACATGTGTGCAAAACGAGAACTGATAAAAGACGCTAAAATATGTAAGTATGTTATCGGATACAGATTTCTATTCGTTCGGCAATCATATTCGTACGTGCTCTGGCTTAAATGGCAACAATCCCAACCTCAATGCATAGAAATCATGTTATTGTATGCCAATTGTTGGTTCGCAACAATTTTATGTGATTATTTGAAGACTAAGAAGATGTTTGTTCAAAATCACATGTAAGCTTCAAAAAACTAAGGTGAACAACGTATTATTCGGGAATAATTAGTAAAAAGTAAAATGAAACAACATATATATTCCAATACAAAGAAATTGAAAAGGGGGTACCGTAAAGGAATGTACTAGGTCCGCTGATATACTTACTGTGTACTATCCTCAGCAGGTGGTAGTGGAATTTTCTTTTACGTGATAGTAAAGGAATTTTTCACGCCCGAGGAGGTACCACCCCATACTTCATTCATTGGGCCGGTGAAGTCCCAACGGACGTTTCCGGTTCTGGTGTATGAGTCGGTTTCCCTTATAAGCAAAAATGATGATGGCTCCTCCTGTTACAAAAAATTCCGGAGATAAATTACCCCTCCATTCGGATCTCCGGGAGAGCTACTAATCACCTTAATTTCCCGGGGTATGAGCTCCTTACTTCATTTAGATTGCATAGAGGCGTGTGCGCATACGTCCGTAGCAATCTACTCTGCACCAGACTCCCCAATTTAGAAGCTGGAAGAAAAGACATACTATGGATAAAACTCTCTCGGGGCTGCAACTAAATTCACCTGTTGCATTTACCGGTCACCTTCGTACAACAACTTTCTCCAGCTCTGATTTCTCAATATCCTTCCTCCAAGGTCACTATTCTTGGTGACTTCAATGTCCATAATAAGGAATGGCTAGGATCTTCAGAAACCGATCCACAAGGGAAAGCAGCGAAGGCCTTTGCAGTCAGCAATTTTTTAGCCAATATGGTTCAGCAACCTACTTACTTTCCTCGCATTCCAACACACAGCTCAAATCCATTGGATCTCCTTCTTACTACAAACCCAGAATGCTATAAGATATCAGTAACCCCCCCCCCCCCCCCCCCCGTTCACTTAGATCACGGCATGGTCACTGCTTCCTGCGCAATGCAACCCGAGGTCACACAGTTATCACACCCACGTATCGTTTGGCACTACTACTCCGCAAACTGGGACGAAATGCGGGATTACTTTTCCTCATTTCCATGGGCGTCTGTCTGCTTCTTTCATCCTGACCCCTCTGATATCTCACAAAACGTCATCGAAATTATCCAAGTTGGCATGGAATTATTTATTCCACGTACACAGAAAACCTCTTCAGCCCCTCAAAAGCCCTGGTTCTCTAAATACTGTGACAAGGCCAGACTTGAAGAGGTCAAAGCTCACAAAACGCTTCTACACAATCCCAGTCAAGAAAACCGTCAAGCATTTAACGACGCAAGAAACCGCTATGTCTGCATCCTTTCTGGGGCAAAAAACTCGTTTAATAACCACATCAAAAACAAAGTCCTCTTAAGCTCCAGCGGCAGCAAACCCTTCTGGACTCTTGCTAAATCTATTGGGAATAATTTCTGCAAGAGCACGTTCACACCTCTTGTTTCACGGGATGAAGTTGTTTCTACCGTCCTGGGCAAGGTTGAACTTTTTGCCTCGTTTTTCGCCGCCAATTTTACTCTCAACCCACCTCCAAATGTTCAACCACCAACAGTCCCCAATGTCGTGCATAAAATGACGGATATCATTTTCAAGACTAAAAAGGTGCGAAAGATACTCTCTTCTCTTAATACCAGGAAAGCCTGTGTCCTTGACGAAATCCCAGCAATTGTTCTCAAAAAATGCGCACCAGAATTTGCTCCTGTCCTGACTCGTCTTTTTCAGACATCTTACAATAGAGGCATATTCCTAGTAACTGGAAAACTGCTCTACTACAACCCGTCCCCAAGAAAGGATCCAAAGCGCTTCCTAGCAAGTACAGGCGTATTTATCTCCTTTCAGTCGTCTCTAAAGTGATGGAAAAGTATGTAAAAACCGAATTACTAAAATTTCTTGAAAAACACAGTCTAATCTACGACAGGCAATATGGATTCCGTCAGCGCAGATCAACTGCCGACCTTCTTTCCTTTGTCACTCATTCTTGGAACAAGTCTATGGAACTACACGGTGAATCCCAGATTGTCGCTCTAGACATATCCAAAGCATTCGCCCAGCTCTGGCACGCAGCGCTGCTTAATAAACTTCCAGCCTATGGCCTACCACCAAAACTCTGTACCTGGACAGCAAATTTCCTCACCGGAGCATTTCTGTTGTCGTGTATGGCCATTCTTCTAAACTGTATCCAAATAAGGCAGGAGTTCCTCAAGGTTCAGCTTTAGCCCCTACTTTGTTTCTTCTCCACAACAATGACCTCCTCTCTAGCACATACAACCAAGTTTACAGTTACGCGTTTTGTGAGCTTTGAACTTTTCAAGTCTGGCCTTGTAACAGGATTTATAGAACTAGGGGTTTTGAGTGGCTGAAGAGGTTTTCTGTGTATGTGGAATAAATAATTCCATGCCCGCTTGGATAGTTTCGGTGATGTTTTGTGAGATATCAGAGGGGTCAGGATGAGAGAAGCAGACAGACGCCAATGGAAACGAGGAAAAGTAATCCCACATTTCGTCCCAGTTCGCGGAGTTGTAGTGCCAAACGATACGTGGGTGTGATGAATGTGCGACCTCGGGTTGCATTGCGCAGGAAGCGGTGACCATGCCGTGGTCTGAGCGAACAAGGGGGGCGGTGACTGATATATTGTAGCATTCAGGTTTTGTAGTAAGAAGGAGATCCAAGGGATTCGAGCTGTGTGTTGGGATGCGAGGAAAGTAAGTAGGTTGCTGAACCATATTGATTAAATGATTGCTGACTGCAAAGGCCTCCGCTGCTCTCGCTTGTGAATCGGTTTTTGAAGATCCTAGCCATTCCTTATAATGAACATTGAAGTCACCAAGAATAGTGACCTCGGAGGAATGATATCCAGATATCAGATGGTCGGTTTTTTTCAGAAAGGTAGTCGAAGAGCTGGACAAAGTTGTAGTCAGAAGGTGACCGGTAAATGCAACAGATGAATTTAGTTGCAGCTCTGAGAGAGAGTTTTATGCAAAGTATGTCTTTTCTTCCAGCTTCTAAATTGGCTAGTCTGGTGCAGGGTAGATTGCTACGGACGTACGCGCACACGCCTCTATGCAATCTAAAGGAAGTAAGTAGCTCATACCCCGGGATATTAAGGTGATTAGTGGCTGTTTTGGCACTGATTTGGGTTTCGGTGAGGAAGAGGAGTTGGGGCCTATCAGCCTGGAGGGAATGGTGGACGGAGTTCAGGTTAGAATTTAGGCCACATATATTCGAGAAGGATACATGCCAGTCTTCGGAGTTTATTCGATGTTATGGTCGAAAGCTTTGACCAGATCTAGGAATTTTTTTATTATAATTAGACTTTTAACCACCTCAGTAAAGTCTCACCTTATACGTCACATTGGGAACTTTTAGTTCATCAGCAATATGTTATTTTTCTTCAATTTTTGAGTTTTTGTACTAAATACTTGAAAAATTTGCTAAGTCTGATTGAACTTGTATAAGTGTTTTATTCGAATTACCCCTTAACTAACTAGTTTAACGTTTTGCAATTACTAAATGTGTCTCGAGCGCAGGTCAATGCTTTGCTGTGTTATTAATTTCAACAAATTAACGTTACTATGTGAAATAGCTGGACAATTTATGTGACCCATCTAGTTTGATCGCAATTTGTTCACCGCAAATCATTGATAATTATCGTGTCATTTGAAATCGAATAAATAAGTTTCAACTACTCGGGTATAATTGCAGACAAATGCACACTGAGTTTACGTTTTAATAATTAGCCCAAGGGGACTAAGCGCTCTGGTATTTGATTTTTACATCGACAACGATGTAATATAACATAACTAATTAGTTTAATGGGCACTGTCCGACCGTTCAAATAATTCCTTGACTCTTGAGACTACTGCATGCATGATGTGCACCTGCGCATGCTATTTCACGATGCTTAATTATACCACAGCTAGGTTGATGGGCTGGATTGTTAAAAGTATACTGCATAGCAATAAAAAGGAATGAGACAGTAAAAGCATTACGGTAACGAATTGTCATTAAGTATGGAAAATCTGAGCCTTTCTTAGCGTCATAACCTCCATATGAATTAGACTTAGGACTAGCAACGGTCGCTTTCCAGTCCATTTCTACCGTCTGAGCTTACTTGATATATCAACATGTTTGTGTGATAATTAAACGGTAGTGGACTTCAATCACAGTATTTTCATCTACACACTAGCTCGAGTGAGATTTGAACTGTTATAGACAATAATAGAACAAAAAATAAAAAAGTCGACGCAGCAAGTGCGTTATGGGAGAAAATTTTCATAAAAATGTTTTTAATAGCAAATATGTCTTTCTAATACAAGCAGGTATCAATCTGTTTGACCTGACCTGACCTGACCTGACCTGTGATTGTCAAAATAGTTTTATAAGATGCAGCTCAAGATACCCTATAATTAACGTATACATTTTTTTCACGCACCTTGTATAATAACAATTATATTGAGCTTTATCGTAGAAATGCGCCACCCTGTATATATGTAAACAGATAAAAACTGACTGTAAACCCGGATATGGATTCTAGAGGGCCTAGTATGCGCTCATTTGAAGAAATTTTTTTAACATGCAAAAGTCGCTGTCGCCTCATTAACTAAATTTTTTTCTACGAAAATTAGCTAAAAATTAGAGACCGTTAAACCATAAACTTAACCACAACTAACCCCCAAAGCATCCGAGAAAGGGTCTATTTGAAATGAATTTTCTGGAAATGTTTTAGACGATGAGGGTTGAAGCTGAAACCGAAGGGTTTGCAGAACACTCTTCTTGCGACATTTTCCTTACATAATCCGTATTTGTTTCAGGCTCCTTGTCTAAATATCGCCAATTTTTACGTTTAAAATCACGACTTTGACGTTTTGAGGAAAACCCCAATTTTTGTTTCTTTAGATGCCCATAACTTTTTTGTCTTTAAACTGACAGACCTAAATTTTGGTACATGGCCCACACTTTATAATACAAATAGGCGTAGCAAATTTGGTAGCCCTTACTTTTGTTATTTCCGGAGATATACATTTTTTCCGAAAGAACACACAACATTTTGGGCCGATTTTCCCGGCTAACAAACTTCATTCTGCTCCTATATATTTATACTTTTTTTTCTTTGCAATATCTTTGACTCACTGTTTTTCCAGTCCTGCTTCACTTCAATATTTTCTCGATTTTTTTTCTGTATGGGGTTCACTTCTTTCTCTCTTCACAATTACCAACGACGTTACATTATCTATATTTTATTTTCCTCGGATTTGCAACTTTTCAACATACTTTCTTTTATCTTGTTTATACTATCATGTATTTTTATATGGCTTCTTCAAACTTGCTTATAATCCCTTACATTTTCTTTATTTCATTTTTTATACTTATTTCATTTCATTTTTCAACATATCTATACTTACTAATTCATCATCTTCTTCACTATCGTTACCTATCTGCTAATTATTTCTTTATTATTCACCATATAGTAATATTTTATATTCTTTCCACCTCGATCCAAGCCACTTGCAAAAGGAAGCTGCTCACCAAATTTGATCAAAATAGGCCCATTATTTTTTGAGTTATCGGTGTGACATATATATATATATATATATATATATATATATATATATATATATATATATATATATATATATATATATATATATATATATATATATATATATATATATATATATATATATAAACATATAAAAATTGAAACTGACCCCGGATATGTGTTCAAGGGGGCCTAATTAGCGCTCATTTGAAGAAATTTTTTAAACATTCAAAAGTCGGGATCTCCTCATTAGTGATTTTTGTAAGAAAATTCCCTAAAAAGACAATGTCATATAACTTACAAGAAATTCTAGCGGTTAACTCAAAAATATAATAAATATCTATTCAAAGAGCCAAAGTTGTAGGCATTTAAAAAATGTGGGTGCTACTGGTGATCGGAGAAACGTACAAAACCAAAATCAATCGAATATTACAGACAAAGATCAAGTTTTCTTGGTTAATAACTACCAGAAAAATTACTTTGAAAGTTTTATGTTTTTTCTTATTAAAACTCTTATTGAAACGTCTAATTTGACGACTTTTAAACAAGATTCTGAAAACATTGTTATATGTACGACAGATTGGCCAGTAGGCAGTTTCTCCTTGGCTTGAGCTTCTGTGGGAGTGCATTATGTGGTGTGATTTTTCCTTCTAGTTGGGCGAACCGGCCGTCTTTCAAGGGGAAACTGGAGGGTCGGCGCGATGTCCGCTTTCTGAAGTTTTTTCTCTGAAACATGGTCGGGTTTCTCCTTCCACTGGACTTCTGCGCGGTGCATTCTGATTTGGGTTTCCCTTCAACAAGCTTTTTAATTGAGCAAACCGGGAGTCTTTTGGGGGCGAAATGATTAGGAACTTTCTTGGACGTTGTAACCACATTTCTCTTGTGGTTTATCAATACAGGGTGCTGCCAAGCATGTTTCTGGAAAAAAATTCGGAAAGCTGAACGTGGAAGAATCTGCAAAATTACACAAATTGTATTTCCGAAACTAATTATTACTTTGTTATTATTGGTGATTTGCAATATTTTTATGAAAATTCGCTACCATAACGGTCAGACTGTTTTTTTTACTGTTTCTTATCAAAATAACAAAGGAAACCATATTTCATCAAAATAACTTTGTTCGATTTTACTCGTCAACGAACTTATTCAAGCTATTTACCCACCTACCAAAAAAAAAGTTTTTCAAGAAAATTTGCAAACAAATTTTTCACGAAAATCCGTAAATATATTTTTTAAATAACTTATTAAACATTTATTAACTACCAAAATTTCACAAGAAATTTATAAACAATGATTTTTATGGAAACAAAAAAAATGTATACGGGACCTTGATTTTTTTTACGAATACACGTATATAATTTTTTCTAGTAACGGCAATATTGAGCTTTACCGTAGAAAAGCGTCGCCCTGTATATATGGAAAGAGACTGACTGCGTGTGGGTTCTAGTGGTGCTAGTCCGCGCTCATTTAAAGAAATCTTTTCAAAATCCAAATGTCGCAGTCTCCTCATTAGAGATTTTTTTCTACGAAAATTCGATAAAAATTATAGTGTATTAAACAATACCAGGAGTGCAGTGGTCGAAATTCGACCGCAATTCATTAAATTTTTAAGTTTGCACGTTATTGATGTTCTTTTGTCTTAGAGTATACCTTTATAATAATCTCAGTGCAACTGTTGACCACAGAGTCTTATGTGTTTGACATTTCACGTATTAATTAACGGTCAGTTAAGAACGGGGGAAGCCTAACTGACTGTAGATGTTTCATAAGAATAAAACTGGACTTGTAGATTTTTAGCTGTTAAATATGTATATATTATACAACAGGGGTAAGTAAATAAATGATAAATAGAGATTACCTCATATAGTTTAGATATTTATGAAGTACATTGCTGTGTAAGGTGATAAATCTTCTGTTACTAAGCCGTGTGTGTAAACCCATCATCTTACCGTGGCTCAGTTTGTGTTAAATATGCTCAAAAGTTGTTAAAACTAATGGTGATGTAAGTGCTCTTCTCGCACCTCTCTAATGTCACTTATACCTTTCCTCTAAGCCCCCCCCCCTCGCTTATACTACTATTTTGTTTAGTCAACTGAAAGATCCCTCTGGTTTTAAATTATCTTTCACGAAATCTAGATGAGTTACATCTGTTCATCTGTAATTCATCACTTTATAAAACTAACTGGTTGAATATGTCTGCTTTCGAAAATCATCGTCATCATCATCAATCAGCCCTCTGCGTCCACTGCTGGACATAGGCCTCTCCTAGTTGAGTCCATTCTTTTGTGTCTTGAGCGGTACTAATCCAGTTTTTTGTCATTTTTGTAATGTCGTCTGTCCAGCGAGTTGGTGGTCTTCCTCTGTCTCTTTTATCGGATCTGGGTCTCCATTCAAGTAGTCGTTTTGTTCACCTGTCATCTTGCTTGCGAGCCACATGTCCGGTCCACTTCCATTTGAGTTTTGCCACATGTACGACCACATCAGTCACTCCTGTGCTTCTGCGTAATTCTTCATTTCTAATGTGGTCACGTAACGAAACGCCAAGCATCGACCTCTCCATTTTGCGCTGTGCTACTTTTAGTTTCTTAGCAGAAGCGTTGGTAAGGGTTAGTGTTTCGGCGCCGTAGATCATAACCGGTAGAACACATTGGTTGAAAACTTTTCTTTTCAAGCATATCGGAAGGTCGCTTCTGAAAACGTCTTCAAGCTTGCCGTAAGCCGCCCAGGACAGTATAACTCTTCTGTTTATCTCGCATGTTTGGTTGGCTTTGGATATGCTTATCTCGTGGCCCAAATATGTGTATTTATCTACCCATTCCACCTCAAGAGTTTTCAATAATTAGGTTGTTACTAGCGAAGAGGTTTGTCATAAATCTTGTTTTTCAGATGTTCATTTTTAGACCTACTGTTGCACAGGCCTCCTGAAGTTCCTGTAGCATCACTCTAATATCTTCCAAGTTGTCAGCTAGTAAGACAATGTCGTCTGCAAATCGTAAGTTTGACAGACTTTGGCCGTCTATTCTTAGACCTTTCTGGTCCCAATCTAGCTTCTTGAACACATATTCCAGGATGGTGATAAACAGTTTTGGAGACATCGTATCTCCCTGGCGTACTCCTCTCCCAATTTTTATAGGATTCATGTTTTCATGTAGTTTTACCACAAGAGTAGCATTTTTATATATATTGTAAATTAGTCTGGTGTAGCGATAGTCAATACGGCATGCTTCTAGGGACTGCAACACTGCGTCCAGCTCCACAGTGTCGAAAGCCTTATGGAAATCCACAAAAGCAAGGACAATAGGTCTGCCATATTCGATAGTCTTTTCAATTACTGTTTTGACGCTCTGGAGATGATCATTGTTTCCAAACCCACTTCGAAAACCGGCTTGTTCCACTGGCTGGACGAAGTCCAACTTCTTTTCAAGTCGTGTGGTAATTATTCTAGTAAATAATTTGTAGAGGTGGCTAAGTAGACTTATCGGCTTGTAATTTTCGAGGTTCAAGATGTCTCCTTTCTTGTGGACCAGTATTACGATGGTGTTGTGCCACTTTTCTGGTATCGTACTATTGAAGAGACAAAGGTTGAAAAGAGATTTGATTTTTTGGAGCAAGCAAGGACCACCAATCTTTATCGCATCGGAACCCACGCAGTCTTCTCCGGGCGATTTTTGATTTTTCAACTTTTTCAGGGCTAGTTTTAATCTCATCTAGTGATATTTCCATCAGTATTTCCGAGCCTTGGTTAACCACACGGGTTAGTATATCACTTTAGCTTTTATATAGCATTTCATAAAACTCTTCCACTATATTTATAATATATTTCCTGTTCGTTGATGTGTGCCCTTGTGCATTTTTTAAGTTTTATTATTTGTCTCTTTCGATTGTCAAGCTTTCTACGTAGAACTTCCATACCCTTGTTGTTATCTATGGTATCTTTGATTTGGCTATGTCTAAAAGCTTTTACGTCGCGTCGGATGCCTTTTGAAATTTGTTTATTTCTTTCTCTTAATTCTTCTTCAGACGCATAGCTTTTTGACCTCACATCCCTTCTTTTTTCTATGAGCAGTTTGGTCTCCCTGCTTAGTTTTTCTTCCCTTTGATTTGTTGAGCAGTGCGGACTTCGGGCTTCAGTTATTGTGGTTGTGATGATATTATTCGGTTTGTTGATGTCGTTACCAATGGTGTGTTCTATTTCAGCCTTGGTTAATTTAATGGTAATCCATTGTTCAAAGCTATTTACATCTGCTGGATTTATTAGTAAATTTCATTTATTGCTCTTTTGGATCATTTTTTGTAATTCTTTGCCAATGTCAATAGCTACTTTTGCTCGAACAAGCCTGTGGTCGCTCCCAGTAGCAAACCTATTTAGGACAGTCACGTCTTTTATTATGTGTTTTTTATCTGTGATGATAAAGTCTATTTTGTTTCTTGTTTTCCCATCGGGGCTTTTCCACGTCCATCTTCTATTTGTTTTTTTTTGTAGAAAAAGCTATCCATCTGAAACAGATTATTTTGTAGTAGAAAGCTGAGCAGCTGTCCCTAATAATTGACCAACAGCCATATCATAGTGGGGTCGGTCCCCATCTTGTTGAAACCAAACGTGATTTCGAGCCGCTTAACTAAATCGAATTTAACAACATTACCTAACGTTAATTTAAAATAATAATAGTAATATCGATGATTGTAACCCAGTTGAAATGTTTACTAAAGTGTTTTATAGGCTGCAGCAACGATAAATTGACATTGTGAAATGAATATCGCTACTACTATACGGAGTCAATTAATTCAGGATAACATGATGTATTTTTACCATTTTTAAAATTTAAATGGCAAGAATTCCATTAACAAACGATGTTTTCCTGTTTGATTATATATCTAGACCGACTAATGGCTAAGTTATGTCAGGAATTGACTAATAGTGATATTACTAAACAGCCTTGGTGGAGCCATGAGTTCATTACTTAACTAAACACCCGATAAGTAAATGAAATAATTGATAGTTGCCGAAATGACCTGTGTTACCGCAATCTTTTTATGATATTGATACAGCTGGTCATTATGTGTTTGGATTAAGCAGCGAATAACACAGATTGGTACAGATTTGGGGTATGTACAGTGTGTCCCAGATTCGCTCCTCTATACAGGGATCTCGGCTCCTATTGTATTTAAAGCAAATGTTAAATAGGGAAAGTTTTAGAGGATTGTGCATTCAATATCAGGCTTCAGGTTTACGATTGGTCAATTGGTTTTGGAAATATCGCCGAAACACCGAAAATGGCGGATTTAGTTTTTCGCCAGTAAATCCGAAACGGTTAAATTGACAGCTGTCAAAATGTGACACTTCTTTAAGACGAATAAAATGGCGTGTATGACATGCCTCTATCGTCTTTTGTTATCCAGCAAGCCGCCTCCACTTTCATTTTTCTTATGGCCGCCATATTGGACTTTTCGATTTTTGAAAAGAGCGTAAAATTTCCAGTCTAGTGATGTCTCACAAGTGCCTAGAAGATTTGAGTATCATCGAAATATCACACTTCGTAAAGTTAGGTCTTATTTTTTCTAAAGAGGACATGTTTTATTTGTCAGAAAATAACATTAATAAGTAATGTAATACTAAGTGAGTGGTGAACGTGCCGCCACCTATTTGCAGAACCTAGTAGTATGTTGTCACGCCAGCTCCAAATAAGACAAAGTGATAAAAAATAGAGACTGTATACAACCAACTAACAATTTTAGTAAACTGTCAGCTCTGGTCCATTTCTACCCTAATATAGGGACAAAGTATGTAAGGCTAGATGCATTCTCACAACAATTAGAACCGTAAACCGGTTTCGCTCTAATTAGAGCTCGTCAGTACGAATACACCTATAAAGTAATACGGCTATGGTAGCCAGCCTTCCAACACTAAGTGAATGTTGAACGTGCCGCCACCTAGTTGCGGAACCAAGTAGTATGTTGTCACGCCAGCTACAAATAACACAAAGTGTTAAAAATGGAGACTGTATACAACCAACTAACAATGTTACTAAATTGTCAGCCCTGGCCCATTTCTACCCTAATATAGGGACAAAGTATGTAAGGCTAGATGCATTCTCACAACAATTAGAACCGTAGACCGGTTTCGCTCTAATTAGAGCTCATCAGTACAAATACACTTATAAAGTAATACGACTATAGTAGTCAGCCTTCCAACACTAAGTGAATGGTGACCGCGCCGCCACCTAGTTGCGGAACCAAGTAGTATGTGGTCACGCCAGCTCCCAATAACACAAAGTGTAAAAAAATAGAGACTGTATACAACCAACTAACAATTTTAGTAAATTGTCAGCCCTGGCCCATTTCTACCCTAATATAGGGACAAAGTATGTAAGGCTAGATGCAGTCTCACCATAATTAGAACCGTAGACCGGTTTCGCTCTAATTAGAACTCGTGAGTACGGCATACTAATCGCTGCGAAAATACACCAATAAAGTGTCACTAAGTGAGTGGTGAACGTGCCGACACCTAGTTGCGGAACCAAGTAGTATGTTGTCACGCCAGCTAGAACCAAAAATTTTTGGCCGAGTGGTTTTGTTAAGAAACAAAATTGCCGGATTTGGAGCGAGGAAAATCCACGGGAGATCCATCAGGTGTCTCTACACTCCAAAAAAGTCACTGTTTGGTGTGGCTTTTGGTCCGGCGGTATCATTGGCCCTTATTTCTTCGAGATGTGCAAGGAGACGCTCTCACTGTCAATGGCGACCGATATTGGACGATGATAACAAATTATTTGTGGCCTAGAATCAATGGTATGGGTCTCACGAAATGTGGTTCCAATAGGACCATACTGCAGGGAAACATTAAATTTCTTGGATGAGAAGTTCTAGGGCTTTGTCATCTCGCATGGTGGTGACATCAACTGGCCACCGAGATCGTGTGATCTAACACCGCTCGATTACTTTCTGTGGGGCTCCGTGAAATCTCGAGTGTATGCTGACAAACCACAGACAATTGCTGCCCTGAAGGCCAACATAATTCGCGTTGTTCATGAGATTGTGCTCCATTTATGCGAAAATGTCTTCCAAAATTGGTTCACCAGGATACACCACCTTCAGCCGAGTCGCGGCAGCCTTTTGGCTAAAATTATATTCCATACATAATGTCATCAAATGTTCTTTAAAATAAAATAAAAATTGTGGCAACATCACTTAAACAGGTTGTTTTATTCTATTTTAAAGTTCGAGGGCTTTCAATGAAAAACCCTTTACATATATATATATATATATATATATATATATATATATATATATATATATATATATATATATATATATATATATATATATATATATATACCCAATATATAAGTATATATGAAATACCATGCTACAGTTGTTGGGTAAGTATACGATTTTTCATTATAACGTACGATCTGAAATGTTTATTAAAATGTTGTAGTATATATTATAGATATAATGATCTAACTGCTTTTTTTTAATTTTTATAGAAGCTTCGCAATATATCAAACAACTTAATCTGTGATATTTCATGTCTACATTTTAATGTCCGGTTAAATCATTAGAAGTATAGAGCGATATAATATGCGGCTGTTAATCCAGATATCACGTTTCACTCTGTGGCATATGATACGATATGATCATATGTCACAGCAAATTTTATTCGACATGTAAGACATTCAGATTGAGAAATTGGTGGGATTTAAATGTACAAAGTGAGTTAGCTTACAGCTTGATTGGAAATATAAAGAATTAGAAATTGATAAATTTTGTTAAATTCGCTAAAGGAAAAGTGTACAGCCCTTTTAACTTTTTCCTGTAATTCATAACAATTCTTGTCGATGTTTTTTCACCAAAAAGCGGTGTAGAGACTTCTCTGGTTACATAATTTCCTTAGAAGAAAAATAACAAAAAGATACCAAAAAAAGTTCGGGACGCAGCAAGTGCGTTATGGTAGTGAATTTTTATTAAATGCTTCAAATTTAAATAACTCAATTTTCTATAAACTTAGAGAGTTTAATTTTAATACGTAGTAAGGTCTTTCGTAAGGCAAGATATCCACAAAATTTTATTAAAATAACTTTGTAATATTCGGAGAAAAAAATTTTTTTCGAAAGAAAATTTAAAATTTGAATAACTGAATTTTCTATAAGCTGAGAAAGTTGAATTTTGGTACGTAGTAAGGTCTCTATCAAGGCAACATATATAGTAAATTAAATTAAATTTCATTAAATAAATAATTTCCGGAGAAAAAATTTTTTTTCGTAAGAAAACTCAACATTTTCCCGGAAAACCCTGTCCGATTTTCCTGGCTATCGAACTCATCCAAGTCATTAATAAAAGAAAGACATTTGCCGAGTTTCATCGAGATCGGTAATTATTCTTTGAGTTATCGGATTGAGATATATATATATATATATATATATATATATATATATATATATATATATATATATATATATATATATATATATATATATATATATATATATATATATATATATATATATATATTGAAACTGACCCCGGATATGGGTTCTAGGGGTCCTAGTTCGCGCTCATTTGAAAATTTTTTTGCAAAGTCGCACCATCGATAATTCTCTATTAGTGAATTTTAAAAAATAAAAATGCACTAAAAATGCACAAAATACGAACTTGTCAGTAAATGACTATCCTGGAAAGTTGTTATTTTTAGGACGTAGTCACCTTTTTCTGAAAATTCGTAAGCAATATTATTATGAACTGTTTAATAAACTGACAATTGTATTTAAATGGTAAAAGAAACATTTTGAGTCAAAAATGGGCCAGTTATAAGAAGTTTTCGTTTTCTCGATGCAGTTGTTCAACAACGTAATGTTTCAAAAATCTGTCGCGCTCATATTCTTCTGGTTTAACCTGTAGACAAAAGTATGTCAAATTAAGATCCGAGCAGGAGTATTGCCAAAAAAATAAAACGGCAAATTTCCACCTTTATTAAATACCACTACTTTTTGTTTTCATTGGTGTAAGCTAGAAAATTATGTAGTTGTACTATTTTCTTATTGTGCGAATAAACATTATTATTATTATTATTATTATTATTATTATTATTATTATTATTATTATTATTATTATTATTATTATTATTATTATTATTATTATTATTATTATTATTATTATTATTATTATTATTATTATTATTATAAAAGGAAAGCTGAAAATCTATTGAGAGAGATGAGATGAGAAACCGGCGTCTCCGTGCGATTCCTGCCAAAAAAAGAGACACATGCATTTGTATTAGACTTTAGTTAGAGGAAAACGCTGGAGATTTAATTTTGAATGTATATTTTGATGAATTTTAGTGAATTTTCGTAGAAAAAATTCACTAATGGAGAGATCCCGACTTTTGAATTTTGAAATTTTTTTTGCAAATGAGCGCGAACTAGGACCCCTAGAACCCATATCCGGTGTCAGTTTCAATTTTTATATGTTTTATATATATATATATATATATATATATATATATATATATATATATATATATATATATATATATATATATATATATATATATATATATATATATATATATATAATATATGTGTGTCTGTGTGTGTGTGTGTGTATCACACCGATAACTCAAAAAATAATGGGCCGATTTTGATAAGATTTGGCATGTACCTTCCTTTTGTAAGTGGCTTGAATAAGTTCGTTAGTCAGGAAAATCGGACAAGGTTTTCCGGGAAAATTTTGAGTTTTCATTCGAAAAAAATTCTTATCTCAAAAAGTAATAAGCCGATTTTAATAAAATTTGGCATGTACCTTCCTTTTGTAAATGGCTTTTACAAGTTTGTTATTCAGGAAAATCGGACGCGATTTTCCGGGAAAATTTTGAGTTTTCATTCGAAAAAAATTTTTATCTCAAAGAATAATGGGCCGATTTTGATAACATTTGGCATGTACCTTCCTTTTGTAAATGGATTTGATAAGTTCGTTAATTAAAAAAATCGGTCGAGGTTTTCCGGGAAAATTTTTTCATTTGAAAAAAAATTTTATCTCAAAAAATAAAAAAGCTATGATAACCAAATTTGGTGGGTAGGTTTATGATATAAAAAGTAAACTATATACAAAAATTCAGATTTGTATGTTACAAGAAAAAAAAGTTATAAAAAAATATTTTGTGCCAGATCATTTCTATGAAAATTCACTACCATAACGCACTTGCTGCGTCCAGACTTTTATATGTTATTCTTGTGTTGTTATTTTTGTTTTAATAAGCATACTAAATAAGCCGTATTATGACCATTATTAATTTTCAACAACATCAAACATGTTTTTACTATTTCAGACATTTTACACGTCTAGAAGCCATCTTGAATGTCTGGTTCATTAAAATTTGTCACATATTTTCCTGATAATTTATAAACATACTTTACATATTTCCTACATTATACGATTCAACTATTTATAATTTCATGAAAATTAACGACCATTAACTATCAACTTTTTACGATTTTTTTCATAAAATACGATGAGAAGTCAACTTTATACATATGCGAGAGTTCGTCGTAAAGATTTATAAAAGCCTTAACATTCCTTACACAAATCTCAACACGACACCATCGTAGATCATATATACGGGGTGTTCTAATTAGTGATAAAGATTTGAGGTTGAAGTTGGGAAGTTCGGGCTTTGTCGCCTTCACATTTGAGTTCTGTTTTGGCGTTCCCGTATAAATATCTACAGCACTCATCCAGCTTTTATTGGTTTTATTAGATATCACAGCTTTAATAGGGGTTCCTTGTATAGTTTTCAGATTAGGTTTTTCCACCCCAAGTGACTGGAACCTCAAACTCTTTGGTTTTTCACATTGGTGCAGTACGTAGTAAGGTTTCTTTTAGTGAATTTTTATTTAGAAAAATTCACTAATAGAGAGGTATCGATGGTGAGACTTTGCAAACATTTTTTCAAATGAGCGCGAATTTGCACCCCTAGAACCCATATCCAGGGTCAGTTTCGATTTCTATATGTTTATATATATATATATATATATATATATATATATATATATATATATATATATATATATATATATATATATATATATATATATATATGTATGTATGTATGTATGTATGTATGTATCCAACCGATAACTCAAAAAATAATTAACCGATTCTGGTGAAACTCGGCAGGTGCCTTTCTTTTATTAATAGCTTGGATCAGTTCGTTATCCAGGAAAATCGGACAAGGTTTTCCGGGAAAATTTTGAGTTTTCTTTCGAAAAAAAATTTTTTCTCCGAAAATTACAAAGATATTTCGATGAAATTTGGTGTACATATTGCTTTGGAAAAGACCTAACTATGTGCCAAAATTCAGTTTTCTAGGTTTACAGAAAATTGAGCTATTCAAATTTGAAACATTATTTTTTTATATCACCGCGTTTCATTGACAATGGCAAACCTGGCTTATATGAGATCTAGTATGTCGTTGCCTGGCAACGTAACATTTGATATTATCGCGCAGGTCTGTTAGACGCTGTAACTGACGTTTATCGTATGGTATGAGATTGTTTATATGTTTATCTGTTTGAGTCGACAAATTATTTGTGTTATTTGGGAAATTTTTATATACAAGTGCAAATTATTCCTTTATTAATGTTAGTGGGTGGACTAAACAGTGTTTGTTATGTTTTATCAACACATATAAAGGATCGAAGTTTTACAAAAGGGGCTGATATGCAACAGGTTAGTTATTTTCTCTCTGATGCTTTGGCGGTAGTTTAAGTTAAGTTTATGGTTTAACGGTCCATAATTTTTAGCTAATTTTCGTACAAAAAATTCCTCAATGAGGAGACCGCCAATTTTAAAAAGATTTCTTCAAATGAGCGCAAACTAGGCCCTCTGGAATCCATATCCGGGTTTACGTTTGATCTGCTTACATATATACAGGGTGACGCGTTTCTACGGTAAAGTTATATTAGTTATAGGGTATCTTGAGCTGCATCTTATAAAATTATTTTGACAATCACCGGCTGGCCCATAAGTCGTTGGTGATCCATACATTTTTATCCTTATTTTATTGCATTTTTTATCGAAGTATGTTTGTGAGAAAAAAAAATCAAGTGCGTTTTGGTAACAAATTTTCATTAAATGCTTCAAATTTCAGTAACTCAATTTGCTATTAACCTAAGGTTTGTTGGCTAGGAAATCATCGTTTAAAGTTTATTGTCGGAATTTTTTTGTACATTTTCAAACAATAAGTTATTTTGATAAAATATGTCACATTGTTTCTACTATATAGGTTATACCGGTAACCGAATTGATGACTGCTTGCATTAAAAAGACATATTTGATATTCAAAGCATTTTTATATAAATTCATTGCCATAACGCACTTGCTGCATCCAGACTTTTTCTTATTGGCAGAATGTGATGCAGAGTACTTCGACTCGATCGCCAGGCTCATTTGGCTCGTGTGCTTATTGAGTCGGCAGTATCCCTCTGGTTGTTTGAAGATTGTGTTACGTACTTCCTAGACTCTTGGCCTATGGTTACGTTGCCAGTTCTTTTGATGTGGTATGCAGTCAATGAGAGGGTTGTTAAATAAATAAGATAAGGTCAAAATTCAGGGCTCAAATATATAATCATTCGAATTAAATAAATAAAATAAAACTTAATAGCTCTATGATTTCTAATCTATCCTACTCTAAAATCTACCATTTCCCGAACTGTCACTATAAGATAACGTAAAAGTTCAAACTAAAATATAATATAATCATGCGAATTAGATTACCTCCTACCATATGACGTATCTTCTAACAAAATCTAATATGTGATTCTTCCTCTATGATTTCTAATCTATACTACTCTACAATCTATACTACTCTACAATTCCCAAACTGTCACTTTCTAGCATCGAACTAATGAACTAACTAACCTCTTAGCATATGACATATCTCCTAACAACAAAATTTAATGAAACAAATAACTTCTACTCTTCTTAACCCGCACTATTCGGCGATAAAAGGAAATATTAAATTGTTTCCCAAAATTGCAATTGCAGTCTTGTTTACATCAGACTCATATACAATTAGTACATCCGCAATTAATGGATAATTATGCGAATTCCAGGTAAGCTAATGCTAACACTAATACTGTAAAAATGTGAACTCTGGTTTGAACAATTACTTATTGCCGATCCTTAAAACTATTTACATAAAATTACGACTTAGCTGTTTATTCCAGGTACGGCTCCAAGACCTCACTAATTACACTTGTTCCCATAACTAATAACTGTCCATGAATATAATTTGGTTTTCCAACTCAATCAGCTACTGATGAACGAATGTGATAATCCCATACTAGCCATACTTGGTTTTATGCATGCAGCATAACAACCAGAACCGTTCAAAAGACAGAATCCAAGCATAAGAAATCCAGAAATACTGAAATACAGGAACCCCGATACAAAAATTTACCAGGAATCCAAAAAACAGGCCGGAAGAGAAACCCCTAAAATGTTCAAAATATGAAGGCAACCATGGTTATTTAATTTCAATCTCCAATCACTTACCCAGGCACAGGGGTTTCCTCACTTATACAAATAGCTTCAACTAAATTCTTAAAATCATAATTGTGAAAATTCTCTAACATTTATATTTTCCATTTAAGTATCTTAAATATTCACTACAAGAACTTGTGAGAGAATAATACTAAGAGTGCATAAATCAACTGAAATTTCACGCCATCCCTATCTCTTGATCGCCTGGTTGATATGAAAATTGATTAAAATAAAATCAACTGGAAGATAATTTCATACAATTTTAAAGAAAATTCAAGTTCCCTTACTCGACTATAGGGGGAGACACCTTCCGGTGGCTGGCTTTCTTATCAGAAGAAAAATAGTAAACAACAGGATAGTAAACAAATGAAGATTTTAACCAAACTATGCATCCACTTAAAGTGAAATAATAGTGTAATAATAGTATTTAGTGTTTTTAAGTGTCCAGTGCATACAGAGAGTTTGTTAAATAGGGTTTTGGTATCCTTTTTAAATAGAATTTATGCAAAATAGTCATATACACGGCCAGACCGTAACAATTGTTTACTAAAATCAGTCAGTAACATACATTTTTAATGAATATTTTAAACTCTAGTGGACCCAAACTTAATATCTTAGACATACCAGTCTTTATTGTTCCATTAAAATTATTTACTAAAATTCGTGAATAATATACAAGTGCCCCCGACCTGGATCAAAAAGAAAAATGTACCAAAGATATATCGTTTTCCATCTACAGAACGTGTATGAGGGGCTCATCTTTTTGAAAAGTTCCTGTAAAATTGGTAAATAATCTTGCGCTTGATGAAGTGAACAACTCTTCATACACATCTGAAAACTATTCTTTGGAATTTTGTTGAGTATATAGGGTGGTCCATTAAAAACGAAACAGACCGATTTGCGTCCAGAGAAATTTTCTTTTTAAGAAACGCTGAAACTCGTCAATTTTAATATTTAGGGGGACATGTTTTGACATAAAACTCGACTTTGTCACATCAACCCCTTAAGGGTGGTGGTAACAACCCTTATATTTTAAATAGGGAACACGGGTCGAGTGTTACATCATTTGAAAGCTCTTTCTTTTCTGAATTCAGCAGACAAATTTTTTTGGAAGTTTTATCAAGTCGTTTAAAAATTATTCACAGTTGAAGATGCAAAAACGCATTTCACTCATTCCGATAAGAAATGTGCTGATAGTCAATGTTTTGTTGGTTTGTAAACAAAAAACTGACTTTCAGAACATTTCTTATCGGAATGAGAGAAATGCGGTTTATTATTTCAGTTTATCGGTCAGTTTGATACTTGATAGTACTACCGAAAATTAATTTCACAATGGTGTATTCTGTAGAACAAAGAGTTGAAATAATTACCCTTTTTTTCAAAAACGATGACTGTGCCAACCGTACCGCAAATTTGTTTAACGAACTACATCCGAACAGACATGTTAACATAAAATACATTTTGGAGTTAGTTGCAAAGTTTTGACAAAGTGGTTCAGTAGCCAACAAAAAACGGCATCTGAACGTGAATTTCCGGTTAGAAATGAGACTACTGAGATTGAAGTTTTAGGACAAATTGCTGCAGACCCAACTTTGAGCACGAGAAAATTGGCCACTGTTTCAAACATCAAAAGAAGAACTATTCAGCGAATATTGAAGCATCATAAATTTCACCCGTATAAAATTCGTCTTGTACAACAACTGAATGAAGATGATTTTGATCGGCGGCTGGAGTTTTGTGAAGTTATGACTGCACGAATAACTGATAACGGGAACTTTCTGTTCAATATCTGTTTTTCAGACGAGTGTACGTTTTTATTAAGCTCTACAGTCAATCGTCATAATTGTCGTTATTGAGCAGATAATAATCCAAGAAATTTTGACGAAGTCCACACTCAAACTCCACAGGAATTAAATGTCTGGGCTGGCATTTTTGGAGACCGTTTAATCCGACCAATTTTTCTTGATGGCAATTTGAGTAGCGAAACGTATTTGGAGTTATTAGAAGATATCATTTACCCTCTACTAATTGACATTGTTGAACATGATGATCGCTATCAAGAAAATCAATTAGTGTTTCAACAATATGGAGCTCCTCCCCATTTTTCACAACGTGTTAAGGGAGTTTTTGAACAGAGAGTTTCCAGGACAATGGATTGGGCGTAGAGGTGCTATTGAGTGACTCCCTAGATCACCGGATTTAACTCCTTTAGACTTCTTTCTATGGGGCCATTTAAAGAGTAGAATTTACGCAACAGAACCGGAGTCTCTGTGAGAATTACGACGACGTTTTGTTGAAGAATGCCGTCTAATAACTCCACAAATGCTCCAGAATGTCAGAGCTCGTTTTGAACAAAATTTGTACTTTTGTATGGAAGCTGGTGGTCAACAATTTGAAAACTTACTTAACTGAATAAACACTTTTGAACCATTGGTTTTGTTTTTTAGTTTTTTTAAACTAATTAGTGCATTTCTTATCACAATGAATGAAATACTTTCTTGCAACTTCAACTGTGAATAATTTCTAAACGAGTTGATAAAACTTCCAAAAAATTAGTTTGCTGAATTCAGAAAAGAAAGTTTTCAAATGATGTGACACTCAACCCATGTTCCTTATTTAAATATAAGGGTTGTTATCACCACTCTTAAGGGGTTGACGTGACAAAGTTGAGTTTTATGTCAAAACATGTCCCCCTCAATATTAAAATTGACGTGTTTCTGCGTTTCTTAAAAAAAATCTCTGGGCGCAAATCGGCCTGTTTCGTTTTCAATGCGCCAGCCTGTATACATTATAACTGTATTCTTAAGTCAGTTTGATTAAAACCTATATTCTCGTATCTTCTCTTTTATAGATGGAAACGAGTAAAAATGATGCGGAGCAAATTCAGAGAAGTAGGGCGGGTGTAACATAACTGCTATGCGGAACCCTTCAAGAACTTACCTGTATACTGCGAGTTTGAAAACCGCAGCATTATTATGGTGTTTGTATAATGTTTGGCCATAATCAAGCCAATGGGGGTAATTTCTTCTTCAATTTCACATGCACCAGTCTTCCTAATACACTACCATATTATTTACAACTTATTAATTATTTCATAGGTACACAGCATTATCAATGAAACCCCCCTTCATTAAAAAAATTGTTAAATTTTTCAGCAATACTCACAGATTTTACTTTTTTGTAGAATCTGATTTCATTTGTGCTTTCATTTTACGCTTTGAGACATTATCTCTCGATCGTATTTATAAAACCAAGATTTATCACTAAACATTATTTAAAATATCTTACTTCCTTTGCAAACTCCTTTTCCGCAGCGGACAAAGTGTGACTCGGACAACTTTGTGCTTGTGCGTCATCAGTTCCGGAATTCACTCCTGATATCATTCGATATTGTAGTAATTACTTTATGAATGACGCTACATAAAATATTTACTCTATCAACGATTTATTAAATATTAATCTGTCAAGCATTTCCTATAAAAACCATTTCTTCGATGGTTTCGCTACATCCTTTAAACTTTTTGTAACCCTCAAAATTATCTAGGGAAAGACTGCAGCAAGTCGGGAGCCAAGCCGAGCTAAATCCAAGCGGATGAACAAAATAACAGAGAGAGGAACTGCCCAACTCCTAATCCTAATGCTAAGATATAAGTCATCGCCCCCTTGGTCGCTCAGACCACGGAATGGTCACTGCTTCCTACGCAATGCAACCCGAGGTCACACAGTCATCACACCCACGTATCGTTTGGCACTACAACTCCGCAAACTGGGACGAAATGCGGGATTACTTTTCCTCATTTCCATGGGCGTTTGTCTGCTTCTCTCATCCTGACCCCTCTGATATCTCACAAAACGTCACCGAAATTATCCAAGCTGGCATGGAATTGTTTATTCCACGTACACAGAAAACCTCTTCAGCCACTCAAAAGCCCTGGTTCTCTAAATCCTGTGACAAGGACAGACTTGAAAAGGTCAAAGCTCACAAAACGCTTCTACACAATCCCAGTCAAGAAAACCGTCAATCGTTTAACGACGCAAGAAACCGCTATGTCCGCATTCTTTCTGAGGCAAAAAACTCGTTTAATAACCACATGAAAAACAAAGTCCTCTTAAGCTCCAATGGCGGCAAACCCTTCTGGACTATTGCTAAATCTATTGGGAATAAGTTCTGCAAAAGCACGTTCCCACCTCTTGTCTCAGGGGATGAAATTGTTTCTACCGCCCTGGGCAAGGCTGAACTTTTTGCTTCGTTGTTCGCCGGCAATTCTACTCTCAACCCACCTCCAAATGTTCAACCACCAACAGTCCCCAATGTCGCGCATAAAATGACGGATATCATTTTCAAAACTAAAAAGGTACGAAAGATGCTCTCTTCCTTAATACCAGGAAAGCTTCTGGCCTTGACGAGATCCCAGCAATTGTTCTCAAAAAATGCGCACCAGAACTTGCTCGTGTCCTGACTCGTCTGTTTCAGATATCTTACAATCCCTAGTAACTGGAAAACTGCTCGAGTACAACCCATCCCCAAGAAAGGATCCAAAGCGCTTCCTAGCAACTAAAAGCCTATTTCTCTCCTTTCAGTCGTCTCTAAAGTGATGGAAAAGTATATAAACACCGAATTACTAAAATTTCTTGAAAAACACAGTCTAATCCACGACAGGCAGTATGGATTTTCCTTTGTCACCCATTCTTGGAACAAGTCTATGGAACTACACGGTGAATCCCAGATTGTTGCTCTAGACATATTCAAAGCATTCGACCAGGTCTGGCACGCAGCGCTGCTTAATAAACCTCCGGCCTATGGCCTACCACTAAAACTTTGTACCTGGACAGCAAATTTCCTCTCCAACAGGAACATTTCTGTTGTTGTGGATGGTCATTCCTCTAAACTGTATCCAAATTAATGCAGGAGTTCCTCAAGGTTCAGCTTTAGCCCCTACTTTGTTTCTTCTCTCTAGCACATCCAACCCAGTTCACAGTTACGCGGACGACAGCACCCTCCACTCAAATATACAATATTCTAAGCCTGTCTCTTTAGCCCAATTAGATGAGGATGGCAGACACATGGAGACGTGGATTTCCAAAAAATATTAGACTGGGGAAGTAGAAATCTTGTACAATTCAACCTCACCAAATCTCAGTCTTGCTTTCTTTCTCATAAGAGATACACCAGCCCTAGACCCATCACAATAAACAACCAATTTATTCAAAGTAATGAGTCCTTTTCACTTGTTGGCATTTCTGTGGATCGAAATCTCAATTGGCACCAACATGTCGCATCAATTGCAGAAGCGGCAGCTAAGAAATTAGGTTTCCTCTGCCGGGCTCGCAAATACTTTTCACCAGCTAATCTTATATACTTCACAAATAAGTCCAAACCTCAAGTTTACTGTCCAGGTCACCAGACATACAGCATCTTGTTATGCCCGCTCTTTTGTCCCGAGGACTTCCAAGTTGTGGAATTCCTTGCCGGCACATGTTTTTCCTTCTGCTCCGAACCTCCAAACCTTCAAGTCCAGAATTAACAAGTTGCCTCTTTCCTCCTTGTCGACACCCACGGTACGATAGTATTTAGGCTGTAAGCCCTCGTGGTGTATTGTTGAAATTAAAAAAATAATAAAAAATATATATTTCTAGATCGATCAGAAACAAAACTTCCTTGAACCGAGTGGCACCTTTGATTTGAAGCCCTCTATTTTCACTTTGCGTTAGATCAGGCAAACACTCCTAAATTTGTCAGGTAGAAAAATGAAGTAGGTCCAATACTCTCGTCCGGTCTATATTGATACAAAGCACAACGATGCGCTTGCGACTTAAAATCCCCCCTTTTGTTTCGTTTCGTTTAACTAAGAAATCATATAAATACTTGTTGCATGGTAGAATGTAGATAGAATATTCATCGTCTAATGAAGCCAACGTTGTTAGCGAAACGATCGTTAGGTCTTTCAAATTATGTGTTGCTGATTTGGGTTTCTCCACGTGTACTTAAGAGTATTATTAGATATTGCAGCACGAAAAATAGTTTGAAAAATCAAGACCTGTCTTTCTTCTGTACTTCTCGCTCCTAGACGACTAGAATTTCAAGCTTATTAATTGCGTCTCGCCATTTAATTGATCTAACCTGGTATAAATACACCCATACTCGAAGTCTGTGTAAACGTTATACGAAGGTGATCGGCATTCCAGCAGCCGTGGATGGCGCCCATAGCAAATATTTACTAAATAATTACGATAATTCAGACGGAGCTTGAAAATAAACTTTACCTACCTTTCTTCTTCGTTCTTTATTTTGCATTCCTCTCTCTCGTAGCGCCGCAGCGGTGTTCTGCAAGTCCGATAAAGTTTAGTTGACGTTTACATTACATACAGAATGCTTAAAGCTGTATTTTTTGTTGTAAACTAGTTTTATTTAGATGTTTTCGGCCTTTTAACCCGCAAATTTAACTAGAACTGCAGTTCTTGCGATGTCTCTAGTGAAAATTTTGTTCTTGGTAGAATCATAAACCAAAGTTTATGCAACCAAGTCCAAAGATTTGAAGGATCTAAGAGAGATGATTATCCAAAAATTATCCCGGGTACCCGGTGTACATAGCGGGACTGTTCGCGGTGGGTACGGCAGTGGAAAAGACCGCCACTCTACAGGGTGGAACCGTCAACATCGTTTTCGATACCAGAGTTGCCCTGGACATGCTCTCCAGGAGGAAGGGGGGAACGGTCGACAGAATCAACAGGAAGATGTAAGAGGTGGAGCGCGCGGGAATAAAAATAAATATGTGGTGGGGTAGCGACTAGTTCGAAGGCATCGCAAAGACCGATGCGAGAGCAAAAGCCGCAGAAGTGACCTCCTAGGTCACGAGAGGGTAAAAGCTCCGGTGACGATTAGAATGCTCAAACGAAGTGCCAAGCAGAACACTGAAGTAGAGTGGTAGAAGCACTGGGACGATGAGACAAAGGGTAGGACCATTTATCGATGCATAAAGAGCGTGGGTGTGGGCCTCAAGTGCTGAAGTCACAGGGCGGTGAGCTTGCTGACTGGCCACGGTCCCTTCAAGGGCTACTTTAGTAGGTTTAACCTAAGGCCCGGAGCGGGAGAATGTGCGTGTGGAAACGGAGAGCAGGAGACAGCAAGACATGTGCTGGAAGACTGCCAGATGGAAAATCGTAGGGCGGCAAGAGAACACTTTGCGAGAAACCAGAACAGAGTTGAAGGTTCCTACCCGTTCAAATTAACTAGGACCATCAAGAACGAGGAAATCAGGAATTTCAATGAATGGGCCACAGAAATAGAGCTGGAAGAGGAAACGCGAAGTGCGATTGAGACAAACCGCAGAGAAAGAGAGGGCGCCGGATAGAGAGATGGGTGAGATTTCGGGAAAAGCGAGCGTGGAGTGAATGGTCGTATGAATGTGAGAGGTTGGAGGGGTTCCTTTGAGGGTGGCTTCGACTTGACAGTGTAGGGGGATGCCATGGCCTAAAATCTTTGGACGGGAAGGCGGGGCTTCGGACCCAAAATCGTAAACTGTTAAAATCACTTTTTATGAAAGGCAAAGCCTATGTGCAAGACATCATGAAATACCCCATTTTATAGGACATCGAAGAGACGACATATATTGGAGTCAGTTCAGCAGCACATATTTTAAGAACTATTGTCATGCGCATGCTGGGGTAATAATAATGCGTTATCTCTGACAACCACTTTTATCCTTCTTATAGAAAATGGGCAATTTTCAACTTAACGCAAAACGCACCAATATGGGGAATCCACGAAAACCTATCATCTACTACAAAACCCAGTTATAAAATAATAGCATGCTCTGCGGACTTTTTGGTGGTAGGTAAGCTTTTTTTAAGTTTGCAAGTATTGAGAACCAAACTGGTTGCCTTGAAACCAAGCTTCAGCGGTATCCGGGCTGGCTACTGCTTTCTTGTTCAATACTTATCTTGCAGCTCTTTCTATTATGGTGGTATCATCTGCAGAAGCTTTTACGTTCTTGTGGTGGAATTGGTACACTTGGTCGTTAATATATATGGAGAACAAGAGAGGGCCCAATATAGACACCTGCGGGACTGCAGGTTTAATTAGTCTGCGAATTTTCTCCATTTAAGTCCAGTAAGTGGTATCTTTTCTCAAGATACGACCCAAGCAACTCCCATGCAATTATTCCTACGCCGTAATAATGCCCCCTCATCAAAAGCTTCTCGTGATCCACACAGTCAAACGCCTTGCTCAGGTCCGTAATAGAAATCATTATTCCTTCCGTTTCTTCAAATTATTCTAAAATCGTTTCTATTATTTAGATCATTGCTGTTCACCTACACAAGAGCTATGCTGATTACCACTCACAATCGACTTTGAATCTATTATAAAATCTACCAGTCTCAACTTTTTTTATTTTAACAACACACCACGAGGGCTCACAGCCTAAATACAATCGTACCGTGGGTATCGACAAGGAGGAAAGAGGCAACTTGTTAATCATGGACTTGAAGGTTTGCAGGTTCGGAGGAGAAAGAAAAACATGTGTTGGCAAGGAATTACACAACTTCGAAATGCTCGGGACAAAAGAGCGGGCATAAAAATATGTTCTATGTCTGCGGTGACCTGAACAGTAAAAGGGTCCATTCGCTCTGTTTCCCTGGTAGATCTGTTTAGGGCAGCGGGTGGAGGAACTATGGGAGAAAGCTCCTCTGAGCAGTGCCCGTGCAGATATCTATAAAATAGAGAGAGGTCACCTACGGCACGTCGGTGGGCAAGGGATGGCAGCCTTTGGGTGAGCGTAGGGTTATCGATGAGACTTATAGCTCTCTTCTGATTGGAGTCCAGGATAGCGAGCGGCGAAGCGGCAGCGGCACCCCAGAGGTTCGGCCTTATTTGTGAAGTATATAATGTATAGAGATTAGCTGGTGAAAAGTATTTGCGAGCCCGGAAGAGGAAACCTAATTTCTTAGCAGCCGCTTCTGCAATTGATGTCACATGTGGGTGCCAACTGAGATTTCGATCCACAGAAATGCCAACAAGTGAAAAGGACTCATTACTTTGAACAACTTGTTTATTTATTGTGATGGGTCTAGGGCTGGTGTATCTCTTATGAGATAGAAGGCAAGATTGAGATTTGGTGGCGTTGAATTGTACAAGATTTCTACTTCCCCAGTCCAATATTTTTTGGAGATCCACAGAGACTGAACCCTCCACGAGTCTGCGATCCTCATCTAATTGGACTAAAGAGACAGGCTTAGAATATTGTATATTTGAGTGGAGGGTGCTGTCGTCCGCGTAACGGTGAACTGGGTTGGATGTGCTAGAGAGGATGTCATTGATATGCAGAAGAAACAAAGTTAGGGCTAAAGCTGAACCTTGAAAGACTCCTGCATTAATTGGATACAGTTTAGAGGAATGGCGATCCACGACAACAGATATGCTCCGGTTGGAGAGGAAATTTGCTGTCCAGGTACAGAGTTTTTGTGGTAGACCATAGACCGGAAGTTTAATAAGCAGCGCGTCGTGCCAAACCTGGTCGAATGCTTTGGATATGTCTAGAGCGACAATTTGGGATTCACCGTGTAGTTCCATAGACTTGTTCCAAGAATGGGTGACAAAGGGAAGGAGGTCGGCAGTTGATCTGCGCTGACGGAATCCATACTGCTTGTCGTGGATTAGACTGTGTTTTTCAAGAAATTTTAGTAATTCGGTGTTTATATACTTTTCCATTACTTTAGAGACGACTGAAAGGAGAGAAGTACGTCTGTAGTTGCTAAGAAGCGCTTTGGATCCTTTCTTAGGGGCGGGTTGTACTCGAGCAGTTTTCCAGTTACTAAGGAATATGTCTCTATTGTAAGATGTCTTAAACAGACGAGTCCGGACAGGAGCAAGTTCTGGTGCGCATTTTTTGAGAACAATTGCTGAGATCTCGTCAAGGCCACAGGCTTTCCTGGTATTAAGAGGAGAGCATCGTGCGTACCTTTTTAGTTTTGAAAATGATATCCGTCATTTTATGCCCGACATTGGGGACTGTTGGAGGTGGGTTGAGAGTAGAATTGCCAGCGAACAATGAGGCAAAAAGTTCATCCTTGCCCAGGGCGGTAGAAACAATTTTATCCCCTGAAACAAAAGGTGAGAACGTGCTCTTGCAGAAATTATTCCCAACAGATTTAGCAAGAGCCCAGAAGGGTTTGCTGCCGTTAGAGCTTGAGAGGAATTTGTTTCTGATGTGGTTATTAAACGAGTTTTTTGCGTCAGAAAGAATGCGGACATAGCGATTTCTTGCGTTGAAGCTCTTTGAGAGCTTTGACTGTTTCAAGTCTGGCCTTGTCACAGGATTTAGAGAACCAGGGCTTTTGAGTGGCTGAAGAGGTTTTCTGTGTACGTGGAATAAATAATTCCATGCCAGCTTGGATAATTTAGGTGACGTTTTGTGAGATATCACAGGGGTCAGGATGAGAGAAGCAGACAGACGCCCATGGAAATGAGGAAAGTAATCCCGCATTTCGTCTCAGTTCGGGCAATTGTAGTGCCAAACAATACGTGAGTGTGATGATTGTGTGACCTCGGGGTGCATTGCGCAGGAAGCAGTGACCATGCCGTGGTCTGAGCGATAAGGGGGGCATGACTAATGTCTTATAGCATTCAGGTTTTGTAGTAAGAAGGAGATCCAAGGGATTTGAGCTGTGTGTTGGAATTCGAGGAAAGTAAGTAGGTTGCTGAACCATATTGGCTAAAGAATTGCTGACTGCAAAGGCCTCCGATGCTCTCCCTTGTGTGAAGATCCTACCCCCTCCTTATAATCGATGAGAGCCTCAAAATTGTTTCCAATGACCTGAAACATTGATATTCGTCTATAATTATCACAAAAGTAGACATCACCATTTTCTATTTTCCGCAATTATCCTATCTATCTTAAGCTGACCACGAAATATTCCATCATTGAAACAAATATTTATTAACAAGCAAAGTGGAACATCAATGTACACTCTCCCCAAAAAAAAAAAACTATTTAATTCATCCGGTAGCAAGTTGCAATCGATATTCTAGGTGATCCTTTTTTTTTAAATTTTGCATTGAAGATTCCATCTGGTTACGCAGGTGAAGTACACTAAAGTCGTAATCTTGCCAAAGGAGAATATTTTTTCTACGAAAATTCGCTACTCCAGTAAGGTTATTTCATTTCGAGAAATTCAAAGTATGTAGTAATTTCTGAAGTGCGTACATTTTTTTAATTTGCGTTGATATTTACGACTGTATTTAAATCTCTCTATGAAAAAAGCAGTTTCTATTTTGGTAGTGACGTATAATGGGTGCCGTATTTGGAAGCGAGATTGAAAATTCCCTTTAGATAGTAAATTCAATTTTTATCGGTCTTTTTTTTTTCATTAGGCCGTCTACCAGGCTCCGTAAAAGGCAACGCCATAAGCGGCAAGTGGACGTGGGCTGGAGACCTGGGTGCATCCATACTTGTTTCTAGACTGGCTTCACTCGCTACTGCTTCTGGCTGTGGCTTCATTTAACTTGGATGTTTTGCCATTTTCGAAACAATGGTTGTAACCAAACTGATCAATGAAACATTGGAACAAACAAGCCGATTCATGCCGGCATTCTCAATTCAAAACTATCCACTCTACAGACCATTCGTTGATAATTGAAATTATGCAACGCTGTTTTTACTCCACTGTTTTGTTTTATTCTCATGGTGAAATAGTTTTGATCGTTACGCGAGTTGAATATATATTGGTTATTTTTTCATATCTTGAATTCATGACATATTCAGTGGAT